>JANHFL010005900.1:252867-270922 GCA_032468155.1 Oxyrhabdium leporinum
TCCATCCATCCATCCATCCATCCATCCATCCATCCATCCATCCATCCATCCATCCATCCATCCATCCATCTATCCATTATCCTGCATGAGTAGAAATCATTAGGACCAACTGAAATGTCAGCTTTTAGGCTATATATATGAATAGCTCCCTACCCCAAGCTTTTGCAGCTCATGATCTGGCCAAAATTCAATTCCCATAAAACAGACAAAGAACAGCCAACAAGGTTGCAGATACTAGTATTTTTCACAAAGATAACTAGATCTATCTTCCCTTGTGTCTATGCTGAAAGATTTTTACACATCCTGCTATATAACTCTTTCTGTCCCAATCTGTTATTTCACACCGTGCATAGTTAGGGTGCAATTTGTTACCTGAAGATGTAGTGATGGCCACTAAATTTGATAGCTATAAAAGGGGATTAGACAAATGCATGGAGTTTAAAGTCTACTAAACCTGATGGATATATTACCCAGCATCAGCAGAGGTTTGCCTCTTAATATCAGTTGCTGGAGAATATAAGTAGACATGTCTTATTAGCCACAATGGCACCTAAAGTAGATAAGCCTTGAATATAGGTCATGATGGCTCAGTGGTTAAAGATGCTGAGCTTGTCAGCTGCAAAGTTTGAGACCCGAGCACCATGCACTGAGGGGAGCTCCTGTTACTTGCCCCCTGCTCCTACCAACCTAGCAGTTCGAAAGCATACAAATGGGAGTACATAAATAGATACTGTGGTGGCTTAGAATGCAGTATTGATGGCTAACTCTGCTCACTGCCGGGAATTTCAACCTGACCGGTTACTGTTGAGGCTTCCCATTCTTCCAAGGTTGGTAAAATGAGGACTCAGATTGTTGGGAGCAATATGCTGATTCTGTAAACTGCTTAGAGAGGACTGTAAAACACTGTGAAGCAATATATAAGTCTAAGTGCTATTGCTATTGCTACCACTTCAGTGGGAAGGTAACAGTGTTCTATATGCTAGGCATATAGTCATACTGACCACATGACCACAAGTATCTTCTGACAATGCTAACTCTCTTGGTTAAAAAACTGAGATGACCACACCCTATAGAGCTGGACACAACAGGACAGGGGAAACTTTTATAGTTCAGCAGGGCTTTTCTTATATTCAGTACTAAATATACAGTATACATGTTTAAGTAAATTTTATCATTCAAGGAAAAAACGTTGGTGTAGCATAATAAGAATCAGAGGCAGCATAAATCCTCAGTTTACCCCCAAAAAAATTACAATTGGGAAACATGACTTCCCACATTCTAAAAACAAGCACCATCTGTCACTCTAAAATCTAACACAAGATGTGCATCTTGGTCTACAAGGACTTAAAATGTTTAACTTCTCTGTAGAATGCAGCTAGTAATTGTTCTCAGTGATTTCTGCATCCCATAAGATATATATACTTTATGTAAAAATATTGTACAAGGGTGCTTTTTTTTACAGTGAGTATTATAATGCCTTACTCATCAGTTCATGAATAATTTTAAGGATAAATATTTAATTAGATGGAGTTGCTACTTACCGCAAAATAAACAAAAAGAAGAAACTGTGTGATAGAGAATAGAAAGAAGAAAATGATGGTTGTTAACAAACAAGGGATGATAGCTTGGTTATATCCTTAGACGTATAGCTAGGGTGATCTGTATCCTGCATTTTTTCTCTGTAGAAGTACCTCATCACTTTTTTAAAATTCTAATATTAAAGAAGTTTTAAAAAATACAAATTGAGTCAGCTCTGGGATCAACATCAAATCTAGTTATATCCCTGGCAGTCTAGCATACTAGTAGTATCTTCTGCAAAATATCTAGTGGAAAATAATGTTGCCCAGCCATTAATTAAAAAGTAATAATAAATGCTACATTTCAAATGACTTTAGCAAGTAGCACCTAAAGTCGATCTCTGACTCATACATATTAACAACATTAAACAGAAGGATCTTCTTGGAGGTGGAGAGAAACTCTTGAAATCACAGGTATAAATAACCGCAGATGCCTTAAGTGTAAATCCGGGCCTAAAAACTTGATGCCTGCTGCTATCCATGCTTTCAGCAAAAAGAACTCTTAAGAGTGGACAACTAGTGCATGACTGTTCAGGCAAATTCTCTCCTCCAGTGGTTCACTTCAGTGGCTGTCTTTCTGCTGTACAAAAGTCTAGTTTTCATCCAGGAACCTGTTTGGCCTTGCCCAATCTTTATATAAATAAGTCCACAAATAACAACTAGATGTTGTTGGTGCTAGTTTTGCACATGCTATGCATTTTGCTGGTGCTGTGCATTTTTAGCAGAAAACGGTTATCTCTTGAACTTTTATGTTTTAACTCTAATGTCAGATATGTTTCTCTCTATATTTATATTTGGTTTGTTTTCCTGAATTACCTTCTGTTAAATTAAGTGTTTTTCCGATGAGGCCGGTCTATCCAGTGAGACCTGGACTACCCAAATATGGGACAGAGATACTGCTCCCGCTTTCCACTTTTGTTAAATTGTAAATGAAATCCTGTTTTTTTTTCTTTCTGGTTTAACATAATTACATTTTTAGAGATGTTTCTAGTTAACCCCAGATATATTAATCAGTTACAACATTTAGGCTTGTATTACCCATTATCAAAAGAAATCTGAAATCTTGTGTCAGTCAACAGTTTTTCTTTTGGTATCCAAAATTATTGTAAAACATAATCTGTTGATTATTATTATTAGGCTTTCATTTCACTTAGAGCATAGGTTGTTTGTCAAACATGTTTCACATCATTGATAACAATTTGATTTTCTCCTTCCAATTTTATCTCAGAAAACATTAGGTTTTCTTCCTTATGTTCCCGAGGACAATCTTAAAAATTTCTGTTTTCAAGTAAATTCAAATCCATATTACTTTGTTCAAATAACTTATACAAGAACAGATTTCTTAAACCTTACTTTTCTTTTCTGCAAAATAGTACTGAAGGCACTTAGAAAAGAGATATACTGTTTGCTCCCCCTAAGATAAACAAAGGATGACATTTCTAGAGTTTATAAAATAGCAGTACTTTTGTAAATGTGGGATTCTTCTGTGTTCAGCAGTCAAGAACAGTTGTGCATCTGCTCGGCACAGACTTTTAGGAGACTATGAACTTTAATTGAGGAAGAATAATGAGGGTTCAGGGACCACGAGTAGTGAGTTGGTTAGTAAGGCAGGTGCCCTGCTGTCAGATCAATGGATTATTTATTTCTTTGTCATAAACAAGAAACAGTTGGTTGAACAGAGATACTATATTTATATTCCAAAGACAGGCTCCTTTCCCCTACCTCCCCCCATGTAAATACGCAGACTTTAAAAGCTTAAAATATGTTTTTCAAACTTATTCACTGTACTCTATCCTGGAGCTCATTTATAATTACTGCTGATGAATTTGTATGAATGTCTTGAAAATGTGTAGCCTACTGTACATTGCACATGTTTTTATCATAATGCGAAATTACACCATGCTGTTCCATATAGCAATAAAGTGGTGCTTTTTTTTAGTGTAGTGCTGAGAAATAAATAACACAATCAACAAAATCAATTTATCAATTCTATTTTGTCCCTATCCCCCCCTCCCCCAAAATTAACCAGTTTAATGTAAAGGGGAAAAAACAAGTTAAAAGGAGAGGGAGAAAGACTCAGCCAATCTTTTTGCAGTGTGAGCATTTTAATGATAATATTTGGGGGATGGAGTTTTTACAAATTTTACACCATTGAAGTGGATTTTTTCTGACATTTTAATCAGGAGGAAGATGCATATATGCTTTTCCATGTGAGTTAAACAGGTAATTTAGGGTTTAAATAATCCTTCTTAATCTTGGAAAGGGGGGCACAGGAAGTTGGTGTCTATCTTTTATAAACCTGACCTGAGTCTAAACAGGTTTAGGTCACCATGCTCTCTTCTAATGTGTATTCATTAGCAAATCATACAAAGAGAACTTGTGAGAGAGATTCAGGAATAAGCTTTGAATCCACACTAATGAGTTACATTAGTCTTCTGTAAATGAATTTCATTCAGGAATACATGAGTGCCTAAATCCACGTAGGTCAGATGTCAAGGTATTAAATTGCTAGTAATGGGATGTAGGCCAAGAAAAATCTGACTCTTATTTTCCAGGAAAGTTAATAAGCTTTGTAAATGACCATTCCAAAGCATTTATTCACAAGTTTTGCTTTCTGGGCGTAGCCAAATATATCAAGCTCAAAAAATATACAGTAAAAAGGCATTTGTTTTGTCAGCTTTAGTAATAAATATTGGATTGGGTCCAGCACTGGGTTTTTATAGTCACAGTAGCAGAATGGGAAGGAATAATTTGCAGCAATTCATCCTTTTTGTAGGTCATCCCAACTCTGTTTCAGCAGCTCCCCAACTCTCTGGCTTACAGAGACTGTGAACATGCCTGCAAAGGGAGAAGAAAAGTCCACTGCTTTGGCTGTGACCAATGTTTCCTATCAACAGAGGGGCCGTGATTGGATCCGATTGATGTGGAAAGCATTCAAGTGGGCGCTAACTTGAATGAAGCACTGCTCTTGAAATCATTAAAGCAGCTAGATCTGTTGCCTTGAAAAGATATACTGGCCTGGTCCTTCCTTTCAGAGTAATAAATATCAGAAGGTGCCTAGTAGTACCTGTTCAGATCAACACATTTTGCTAAAAGGCACAAAACTTTGTTAGCTACTGCCTACTTTATCAGATATGCTACCATAGACTAAATACTATTCGCCTCCTACTGTGCCCATTTCAGTTGGTCTAAAAGAGAATGACTTGCCCAAAGTCACTCAGTTAGCTTTCGTGCCTAAGATGTGACTAGAATTTGCAGTGTTCTAGTTTCTAGTCTAATGCCTTAACCACTAGACCAACATGTAAAGATGGGAGAGGGGGAGGAGAGGAGAGGAGAGGAGAGGAGAGGAGAGGAGAGGAGAGAAGAGAATTTGTCAACTGTGATTAGGCAAACAAGGAATGCACACAAGATGCAGAAGCTCTCAATATACAGTTTGACATTGCAACTTTTATTATAGAATCTCTGCTATTTGAAGCTGTAACATTTCAAATACCAGATTCTAGTACCAGTAATTTTAAAAATTAGAATGATGATATAGTCCATTCTTATGATATCAAATGATTCATATAACCTACTGTGAAACTCTTTGAACACATATAACAAGATTCATTGGTGTTATTGTTTTTGTCGTGCTCAACTGTGTGCAAATTAAACTGGGATTTACAATCCTGATTTCTAATCAATTAATTACAATCATATCCTATGAGTATATAATTGTGATCATAGAAGCGGTAAGTAAAATCTTCTTCTATCAGAGAAAGACTTTTATACCCAGGGAATGCTGTTTAAAATTGAGGCTTAGGATAAAACACATTTTGCTTTTATTTTAAATATGACATCACATGTGAATAGTAAATGTTTTTAGAAAGGTTGAAATTCATTAAGAGGCCACAAACCAAAGTAGAGCCAACATTCTTTAAACTAGGAGATATCATCAGATTGATTACTTTGGGTTCTGATTGTATGATTACAACAGTATTTCTCAACCTTCACAGCTTTAAGATGTATGGACTTCAAATCCCAGCTGCCTGAGGAATTCTGAGAGTTGAAGTCAATACTTCTTACACATGCAAAGGTTGAAAAAC
Source organism: Oxyrhabdium leporinum (assembly GCA_032468155.1). Classification (NCBI taxonomy): domain Eukaryota; kingdom Metazoa; phylum Chordata; class Lepidosauria; order Squamata; family Cyclocoridae; genus Oxyrhabdium; species Oxyrhabdium leporinum. The sequence goes on from JANHFL010005900.1 coordinate 258,530, forward strand.
ATTGCATTAGACACTAATTATTAGAGGATGGGATCTCAGGTTGTGTACAGCCATTAAAATCAGATACAATTTAGTCTTCTAAAGTAAATTTCAATGATTTCACTTAATTGATTCTACATCTGGTCCCAATGTGACATATTTTATTAAATTATTTATTTCTTTATTTTGTTTAAGAAAATTTATGTGGCTGCCCAACTCACACTTAGTTACTCCAGGCAGCTTACAGATAAAATTCCAATATAAAAGCAATAAACCCCCACCCCCTGGTGAAAATAATGAAATAAGCCACTTGATGGCCATTCTGGATTTAGACCAGTCCTGCTGGCAAAAAACAGGTCTTCAGGACCTTGTGAAAGAGTTTCATAATGGAGGCCAATCTTCATGGAGATGATGTTTCAGAGGAAGGGAGTCACCACGCAGAAGGACCTTCTTCTTGGTTCTGCTAGCTGAATCTCCTTAGGAGAGGGGACCCATAGGACAAAGAAGGAATATTAAGTATGTTTGCTGCTTTGAGTTATTTATAAAAAATAATAATAAAGGCAGTAAATAAATAAAAAATAAATAAAACAGGAGGTTTCCAAATTTTTTTGAGCCAAAGAACTTGTTTATTTTTTTAAAAAAAAATCTTGATAAAGCTGATAGAAAATTGGCTGTATTTAAATTAACTTATGGAATCTCATCAAGTTCTTGTGGAACACAATTTCAAAAAACCTGGTAGAGATTATATACATCCTAGATACAAGCAGATAAACTTGTTACAAGCCCCAAAATTATATCTGAGATCTGTCTTTGATCACTTTAGAAGAATTTTACTCAGAAATAAATTTATAACAATAGTGTATTTAAGCAAATACATTATTTATAAAATAATGATGTACAAATTACTTTCAAAAGCCAATGATTTCCTTTTCTTCAAACTTCTTACAATTACATTAAATTATTTGAAGGATTTTGGAAACGATCTTAAGATTCTTCATTAGTAGAATTTGATTTATCACTGTGAGGTACAATATTCATGTTTTGATTGTAAGTATCCATTATATACATTCTACTCTGTTCCTATGGCAATTCCCATTTATTCCAATGGGATTTCTATTAGGGACAGTCCAGAAGAATAACTGCACTTTTTCTTGGAAAAATATCAGAACTGTTGTCAATACCATATTACAAATAATTATCATGTCTTGTTTTTAATTCTGTGAGAGAGCACAATGTTCACAAGCTCGATATTTCATTTTGGACATACTTTTGCATATTGCATATTTTTGGGGAGAAAAATAAACTAGATAAGTGATCTATGTTTCTAAATAAATTGAAACCAGAATTGGAATGTTTAAAAAAAGCGTTTCCGTTTTCTTGATAGACAGCATTAGTTACAACACAAAAATTAAACCAGGTTCTAGTGATGTATTATTCATAAGACGTTTTCTCTAGCCAAATGTATTAAAGTATATATTTATACCAACAAATTAATATTTTATAGCTAATTGAAATTGTTCTTCCTGCAAAGATTAAGCTTCTTCCCCACCACCAGTGTACTTCAGTCATTAAAATAACACTTTTAATGCCTTGTAGGAAATGATGTCTCACATTAATGCAAGGCTATATTAAAGCACTCAAATGACCAGTTCTTTTGTAATGTATTCTATACGATCAGACATTAGGTCAAAGCTGGGCAGTGCGTATGAAGTGGTATCAAGAGGAAACTAATTAAAATATATTCTCTATAGAACTTTACAGAAAAAGGAAGCCAATAATCATCATAAGGTAGAGTCTCAAAATGACATTTCTAAAAGACTGTGCTGAGCTTTATTATGTTTATAAGAACACTTTTTTGTGAATAATGTCTGAAATACATGGCAGAAAATACATGGCAGAAAATCCTTGGGTTGTCAAGGATTGAATGTTTTTAATAACCTGACATTAATTTTATTCCAGACATTTATGATTTTAGTTTTCCACCATGAAACAAGTATCTTTCCAAAGATGAGCACCCAAAGAAATAATCAAAATCTTCTAATGTTTTAAAGAAAATTTTACATTCCATAACAAGTTAAGGTCCACTAAAAGACATGTTATGCCTACTTAAGAGTATCTTTTGCGTATAAAGAAGCAGTTTCAAATTTTATTCCAAACTGTACTTCTAACATAGAACTTTTTTATTTTTGGACTGTTCATCAAAAGAAATAGAATGCACAAGTAGAAATTTTACAGTGAATGAATACAGTAGTGATATTCTTCTGACACTCACATTTGGATGGGGTAAGAAGATTATATCTTAAGTTGCAAAAAAGTTTCATAGTTTAAAGTTTATGTTAATGTTAATGTTGCTTGCTCCCAATTGAGACCTGGTAAAGTTAGTGGTATTTCAGTTGGTTCTGAAAAATGATTTTAGTTAATTTTAACACTGCAAAGAAACAATGAGAGTGAGGTAGTTTATCCATGTCCACATTATTTATATACCAGGACTAAAATTTAGAATGGTTCCATTAATACTTAGAAATCACAAGTAGGTTTCAGTTATCTCTGAGATTGCAATAAAATGCTACCCAAGAATTATGTGGTTTTTCTGCAATAAAAGATCATATATATCAAGGATGTCAAATTCAAGGCCCCGGGGCTGGATGCGGCCCATGGGTGCTTAAATCTGGCCTGCGATCTAAGGGGCTGCCAGGGAAACAGCAAAGGACCAGCCTGCGGTGCCTTTGCCAGCAAAAACAGCTCAGGAGCGCCGCGGGTGATCCTCCCAATCTCCGTTTTTGCTGGCAGAGGATTACAGGAGTTCGTCACAAAATGGAACTCAAGAGCCTGTTTTTTCTGGCAGAGCACTTGGGCCGCCATGGGCACCCCAACACAAGTGCTGTGCTAGCCACACCCACCCTGGTGATGCCCATCCCGGGCCCCCAAGGTCAAACACAACCCTGATGCGGCCCTCAATGAAATCAAGTTTGACACCCCTGATCTACATAAACATCCAACATTTCAAAGAGGATATTTCTGTGTAGAAATGAATTCTCTGACATTCAATTTGTTATATCCTTTGTAACATATAAGAGCCAACATTCAATCCTACTAATGTTCAAAGATCCAAGTCACATGGAAGTTCCCTTCTACCTACAATCATGCCATAGTTTTGGAAATCAGCTCTTCAATGCTGTTTCCAATATGACTAAAGAAGGGAAGGTCTCTAAGCTATCCACTATTCCTCATTTATTGAGATGGACGTGAAAATACAGTGCATAGACTTGACTAGAATGCTTCCCTTCACAAACTTATTCAACAATTCTTTTTTCCGTATTTTTTAAAAAATTGTCTTTGCAGTCAAAATAGATCTAAAGCTCAAGGTTCAGATTCTCAGCACAATTCTTTCCCTTTCCTTCCTCCTTGCTGGCATCATGGCATAGCGGATCAGGCTAAACCATCAACATAGTAATTAAGTAATTATTTGGCTCCAATAATATTATTACTTATTAACTTCCTCTACTTTCTTTCTCATTACATCCCATGTGGTAGGGTTTGACTGGTCCTATAAAGTATCTACTTTGTGTAGGTCAATACCCATTGCTTTCTGACATTCTTTTTCAATTCCAGTGACTTGTCTAAACTGATGCTTTGGTTCATTTGATTACTTAAATTTTGATTTAGATTCCCCCAACCTCTCCATTTGTCCTTCTCCAAGTTATCCTGCTATCCGACTTACCTCTCTGTCATATCCTATGAAATCTGAAGTGTGTAACACTGTTTAAGGTAAATTAACTCATATGATGTTCAGCAAAGGGAAACCAAACTGAATCTTAAAATCTCTTGCCATGAGTTTTATTCAGCAGTTGAAACTGGCAGTTTTGCAGAAAGAGATGTGTGCTGTTGTGCTTTGTTTGATCAAGTGCTAAACTCGTGTGATCAATAGAGAGACAGATGTCGGGTGCAGATGGCGATGCTGTGATACCTGGGGCAGAATGGGCCTGCCAGAATGACAGAATGGGAACAAGGAAGAACAGCAATGCAACAGAATGTGACAAATGAAATTAGGGTTGTAACTAGTTGACAATTTACAACTAATACAAAGCGACAGAGTTTTTCAGCGTAAAGCCCACTTCGTGATAGAAATTCCCTGAGTAACAAATGTAACTTTTAAAGATAAAACCATATGAATGTGGAAGAAAAAAAATTCTCTGTGAATTCTAGTTTCACTTTATTTTTAACTTGGGTTCATGATGCTTGGAAGAGAAGAAAGAAAGAAATTGAAAACCCAAATAAGGGCAGTTATATGAACATTAACAACACAGACTGAAATGAGTTAATCATGATTGGCTAACAGGCTCATAAATGGAAAAAAATATTTCCATTCTGATTATTGAGAATACACAAATAGTAAAATCTTAAATGTCTGGTGTTAATGGAATTTCACATTTGTCAGCTATGTGGTATTATTAATTAAAATTATCAGAAAAAATGATTGAAATTTCTTTCATATTTTCTTGCTTAAAATCTGGAAGTAATAAACTTGGATGCTTGTGGTATTGCATGCTGCAAAAGTTAAGAATGATCATTTGGATTTACAACATTTGTTTTAAAGGTTAAAAATCTCTTTTTGTTTAGTTTTTTTTCCCCTTCCCTGTTTTCGTAAAATTCACTGAACTGATATTAAAATGAATGTTAATACATTCAAAGTAAATCATACCCAGATGCTCAAAAGTGCTTCTCCAGTTTGTCTTGTTTCCAATCATGTCAATAAAACAGTGCTTCAAGCGTATTAGAATCCAACATGTGAAATTTATTTTTATGACTGAAAATGTACTGATAAAATCATTTACTGCACAATTTAGTGCATTGTTTTGGGGAAAGAGACATAGATATTTTACCTTGTTTAAAAAAAGATTAATTAGGACTTTTCTTGGGCTATATTTTCCCAGGATTGAGATGAAGGATCTTGGTGACTTCAGCAATTTAAAGACACATAAATCTTCTCTCTTTTTTTTTTTATATAAGGAGAGGAGATACTGGACTATCAGATTATTGTTGAAAAAAATCAGAAGAAGTCTGGTAGCATCTTTGCTGATTAACAAGGGACAGTCAATTCAATACTTTCAGGAGAATTTTGGATCTCCATCTAGTTTGATTTATTGATTTATACCCACCCTTTAATTTTGTGCTCAGGCAGTATATATAATGCTTCTACCTTTTCTTTTTCCCACAATAGCATCCGTGTTAAATAGATTGTGCTAAGAGAGAGTAACTGACTGAAAGTCACCCAGTGAGCTTCTGTGGCTAGAACTTTGGTGTCTTGGTTCCTAATCCAACATCTTAACAAACAGATCATATTGACTTTTCTCAACCACAAACTTCAGTAACTATTTGTTATTGGCCATGGTGGAAGACTCAGAAGGCTCATTTTACATTCATGAACAAGTATTTAAGTTTCCACTAGGTGAAGATTCTGTGCCAATTGGAGACAGATGTAGACCTTTGTGTTTCCATGAGAATGGCAGCAATAAAATGTGGGTGATGAGATAACTTGGGACAGGATGGGGATTTTTGTTCTGTCTTCTCAGGAGTTCAAGATGGCTATAATGAAGACAGCTCTAATGGATCATCTCACTGCTTTTCTATCTGAGAAAACAAAATTTTCTCAGATTAGGGGATTAGGAAAGAACAGAGACAAATTATGAAGGGACCTAAAATGTTAAGGGAAATTTCAGAAGCAATTGAAAAGAATAAAACAGGAAAAGTACCTGGGCTAGATGGGCTATAATCTGTAAAGTTTTATGGATGAGCTTTTTCGACCTTTACAAGTTACAATGAATTTTATTTTACAAGGTGGAAAAATGCCAGAAATTTGGAAGGAGGCTAATATAATGCTAATACCTAAAAAAGGACAACTTGACTTTAGCAAGGAATTAGTCTAATATCATTGTTGAATAACAACTATTTAGAATGATTTTAATGGAAAGATATAAAATAATTTTACAAGTTTTTATTTATTAGAATCAATGTAGGTATTTATCTAAAGACAATTGAAAGATAATGTTACACCTCTGTTGGATATCTTAGAATATTGGGAACCACATAATGAAAAACATGCCTCATTGAACTTTTTAGATGCAGAAAAGGGTTTTGACAATTTGAACTGGACTTTTTTGTTTAAGAATTTGGAAATATGACTTACAAAATGAGAAAATTTTACAAAATGAGAGAAATCAATTTATACTTCGGAGATGGCACAAATAATTGTATATGTTCAATTAGCAAAATCATGTGAGATTTAAAAAAGGAACAAGACAGGATTGCTCACTATCTCTTCTTTATTTATTTTATTTCTTGCAATATTGAGTTGAGATTTTAGAAAAGGTAAATGGATCATAGGTGTAAAGATTTTTAAAGAGTCATATCAGTGAAGAGGGTTTGCAAATGATTTGGTTTTGGCAAATTTTGAAATTTTATTTTTTTTGGCAAATTTTGAATTTTTTCCTTTAGAATTTAGGAATTCCAAAGAATTTTAAAAAATGTTAGCAGATTTCAAGATTAATGAACAGAAGACATATATGTTAACCAAAAATATACAAGATCAAACAAACTTGATGAATAAAATAGGTTTTAAGATTGAGGGGGAGAGTGCATGTGGGTATAACTATGACAAATATGAATTGATTGTTATTTCAAAATAATTATTTTAAACATGAAATGAAGTTAAAGATATATCAAGATGGGAGAAATTGCAATTATGATTGGGTAGAATTTCCGTGATTAACAAGAATGTTAGAATGCTATTTCTGTTCCAGACAGTGCCTGTTTTGACAATGAGACACCATCTAAACAAAGGCAGAATGACATATTTAAATTTGTATGACAATGGAAAAAATGAGTTAAATATAAAGTGCTACAAGATATGAAGGAAAGAAAAGGATTCGGCCCACCAGATTTGAAACTCTATTTTACTGTATGTTGCTTAGTTTGGATGAAAGAGTTGGTCTTGTTAAGGAATCGAAGCATTTGGAATGTTTTGATCTGAGATTTAGATGATGTGGAAATTTATAGTAGGATAAAGTTAAGATGAATTAAGACTTCAAAAATCATTATATTTGATGGACTACACTTAAAAACTGGAATAAATACACATTTAGGTTCTGCCCAAAAATATGACATTTGTGACATTCAGTGCAACAGATATTTTATAGACAAGAAATAATAAGTAAATATGAATGATTAACTTTAGTCCTGATGTACTAAATTTTTCTCTGATTAAATTGAAATCAAGGGGAGATCTAATAACACAATGATAACCATGTGAATGGGTTTCTTTTGTGCAATTACCTGAAAAGTTTAAAATAGAAAAAAATATTGGTTTTGAAATAAAATAATGTACTAATAATGATCTTGTTATTACTAAAATATATTAACACTTCTGAGGAGACAAGAGAAGAAAGGAAAGGACAGGACAGGACAGGACAGGACAGGAAAGGAAAGGAAAGGAAAGGAAAGGAAAGGAAAGGAAAGGAAAGGAAAGGAAAGGAAAGGAAAAGAAAGATTTACTATGCAAGGCCTAAATGTTATTCCTACACCATGGCTTACACAATTATTGAAACTAATTTAATTATGTCCGCTATTACTATCTTGCATACTAAAACTATTTTTTAAATGCATATGAATCACATAAGGCAAACTCGAAAGGAACTATTTTCTCAATTTATTTTACTGTTTCCTCTAATTTAAAGGATTTTTATTGAACATTTATTATTATCATTCATTTAAACAAAGGCTATTTCAGATCTTTCTTAGTTTAAGGCATTTGCCATTATTTTGGCATACTGAGATGCAGATGGTAGCTAAATCAACACTATCTCAGACGTATTTGCTGGAGAGGCATATGCCTTTAGGCAAGGCAGGTGCTTTCTTCTCCCTTTAGTTCACCTTTCCTTACAGCTCCTTTCCTTTTGTAAAAGTTTGATTTATATTTTTGAGAACCCCCTTCTGAATTGTAGCTCCGGGTATGATGCTTATTGCTGGACATTCTTGATTTACCTCTGTCATTGTCTGCATTCTTGGGTGTTGCATCATTAAAAAACAAACTTCAAAGAAGTGTGTTCCCATGTTCCCTCAAAACAGCTTTTGTCCTTCTTCAAGGTCTACACTAGCTACAGTGCCAAAAAGATCTGACCAATTGTTTTTAGATTGATGACAAAAGGAAAAAAAATAACTTTTATTACATGAAATAGTTTTGCAGAGTTATTTTCCTTGTCTGAAAAACAACCTAGCTTCAAATTTTTAACTATCTGCCTATTTTCGTCTTCATACCAAATACAATTGTTTCGGCAAAGCCCTTACAATTTGCCAAATTAATAATTGATTATATGATCTTCACAAGACACAAAATTATGAGAGGCATGGTGGCCTAGAAGTGAAGTTGCTCTCCTCCCACTCAGAAGGTTGAGAGTTCAATCCTAGGTTGCGGCAGATGTTTCTCAATCAGAGCCCAAAGAGAAAATATCTGCTATGAACTCTGCATTGGCATCAGGAAGGGCATCCGGCCAGTAAATGCTCAGCTCCATTCAGTTTCCCCAACTCCACCCCAATAAAAAGGATTGCAGGTTGTAAAAAAAACCAAAAAAAACCAAGACACAAAATTACAGTGATAGAATTGATAGGGTTCAAAGTCATAACCCGGCTCACATCTATTATTAATTTATTTATCGTACTGAATGTTTTGAAATAAACTTGTGACTAGAGGTGCTCTTATTCATTATAGAATAAGTGTGCTTTCCTGTTGAGGTATATGTAGCATTCATGTGGTACATAAAACTATAATAATTTTAAATTCTTCGTAGTGAATATTCATATAAATGCAAAGGGTCATGTTCTTACTGTGTTCACTAAAACAGAAGTCACTCACAGATGAGACTGAGAAGACGGATGGCAAGTAACTGCATAAATACTGTACAATGCGATGAAGTAATACAACTATGTTTGTGAAAGAGCCAAGCTAACACAAAGTTCTCACATGTATATAGAATTATATAAATGTCTTCCAAAATAGCATAGGTTGTGAAGGAATAGAAAATATGGAAGATCCATGTATTCTATTACATGAAACTGAAACTATGATTGTCATGTTAAGAAAACATAAAGACAATTCATTAAATCAAGAGCATGTTTTCAATTCAAAAGTTTGCTCTGACAACAATAATCTCACTTGCAATCTCCACATTTAATAGGATGTACTTCATATGGAAATAAAATGTCTGCAAATGACACTGTGGATGTTAATAGTTTTCTTTACAATTCTTCAACAAATTTCAGAAAAAAACAGGTGAAAAGATTGCATATTAAGAGCATGTGTACATTTACCCAGTTTTGCCTTATTTTAAAATGTGGTACCCTTAGACAAATTTTCTCTAGCTTGATTTGGAATTGCCTCCGTAATTTTAAAGCATAGTTGTAGAATCGGGTCAATGGCTACATATTTAGACTTCTCTTGACTGCATTTTTTTAATAGCACCAGACAAAAGTTATTTTCAAAATAACTTGAATTAAAAATACCCATTCAGCATTTTATGTTATATTCTGAACGATAGAAGAATGTCTCCCAAACTATTTGCAATGCATCTGAGTGTGATTAGCTTGGCAAATTAACATTTTACATCAGGGAGTGTTTAGACTGAATTCACGCACTGTTTTGAGCCATAATATGATTAGCTTGATCTACTCAGTCATTTTGCTATTTATATTTCTGCTTTGCTTCAACTAGTATAAATGAACAAAAGACTAAAGATCTCCTAAGTTTTAATACAGCAAATATACCATTCTTTTAACTTTCATTTTTCTGTAACAGGTATCTGTCTGAAATACAACTGTGTATAGTGAGATATCAGATTACCATATCTAGAGACTGGTCCCTAGAAAGTCCCTAAAATTGATATTATCAAGAGGCATATTCAGGAGAAATCTTTATTCCTTTTAGATTTTCTTTTTTTTAAAAAAAGGAAAAGAACAAAGAAGGAAGGCAAGCACCTGCTCATGGAATTAACAAAATAAATGATAATTTCATGCTATTGCGATGTATAAATATGTATAGTTATTAGTTACAGATGAAGCCTAAAAACATTCCATTCACTTACAGTACTCCAACTGCCCGAGTAGATTTGAAAGAAAAGCTGAATGTAAATTTTGTCTGGGACTTAAAAGTTACATTTGCCTTATCCTTATTCAGATTCGGCACCTATTAAGGCATAAACCAAGAAGCATTTCAAAGCAATTAAACATTGTTAATGCCCAATCATATGCTATATTGGCAAAATGACAACCATTTCAAATACCAGCCTCCTACTGAGCAATCATAAATATTAAACTATTAAATTATTTGTGCTTTGAAAGAAAAAGATGGACTATCATTATTTGAGAAAAGGTAAATCAAAAACTGAAGAAAGCATTGAATCTGTTAAGCTTCATTTTTTGTTTCCTGCTTTTGGGCTGGATTTTTTTTTTTTTCCTTTTTTATATAGTGCTAACTGTGGTAACTTTTTAAAATTCAAATGAGAAACATGGGCAGCAAAGCATGCAAAATGTTCGTTCATTGTAGCAACTACAAAAATATTGCTTTTATGCAATGAGAATACCATTGTAGAATTTTAAAAGGCAGAGAAATAAAAGACTCAGGATTGGAGATATTTAAACAAATTCGCTAGGATATACCAGATGATTAAAATACAATCTATAATTACATTACACTGGTATCAAGTAACGATAAAAGCCTATAAATACGCTGGGGTCAGAGTAAGCATAAAAAATGAAACAGTTATTTGAATAATCTGAGATCAAGTTGCAGTAATTAAAAATGAATGTATTATTCAAATCAAGGAATTAGGATACAACACTCACGAAAATATTATTGTGATAGACAGAAGGAACTTAGAAATGGCTCTGATAAAAGAAATTGCAAGAGGAAATATAATGATTTCTGTTTAGTATGGACACTAAACAATTATTCCAGATCAGAATGTTTTTGATTATTTGTCAACAGATCTTTTTTTAATGGCACTTTATTTCTAAAGATCTGGGAACATTTTGTTCTGTGGAATTCTGCTTCTGAGAGTTAATTTATTTCCTAGATTAATTCATAAAATATGAACCTCTTGTAACCATTCAAAGGAATTAATGATATGAACGCATTCTCAGTATCTTTGGGCTTCTTTTTCCGGGATGCTATACTTTAATATGGCCTGATTAAAATGATTAAAATGGATAAAGTGGCTAGAGTTAGACTGCTTAGAGACACCTAGTCCAAAGCAGCATAAAAATCTTCACATAAATAAAATATGGACCTTTGATAGGGATGGGTTTTTTTCAATGCAAATAACTTCTGCTATTTAACCTTTTCCTTTCCCAGTGCGAACCAATTAAAAAAGTGAGAATGTAATACCACTCTACCTGAAAGTAAACCTCACTGAAATTAATGAGGCTTACTGCTTATTAGAGAGCAGTGTTCTATGAAGCTGTCAAGGAAATCCATCATAGGCACTTTTTAACACAGAGATAGCTGACCTGCTGCCTTCGGGCCACATGCAGCTGTTGAACTAATTTCAAAGCCCTTTGCAAGAAAACAATTCAAATTTCAAGCAAAAGCATTCTTTCTTTTCCTTACAGACTTGCTGTGCCAAGACTGAAAATTGAGTTTCAGGAAGAGAAAGTAGTGTGCTAAAAGTGAAAAAAAAAAACCGTGCCTGAAAGAGGCGGAGTGGGTTGCCCCCAATTTTGATCTCTCTTCCTCTTAACCACTTACACGTGTTCCATCCCCCTCAGTGGCATGTAAAGTAGGAATGCTACCTTCAACAACAACCACAAAGTTTATCTATGCCAATATTGATGTAGCCCTTAGTCAAATAGTGTGTTTGTCATCTCATAACATTTTATCTAATATTTAGATAAATGCAAGGTCACACCATTTATCCAAATACCTTGGGCCATCCAACATAACCATCCATTCATGTCTTCTACTTTTCAGAGAAATGGAAATATTAGTATCTCACCTCCATGAGACTCCTTGAGATGTACGTTGTTGGAGACTTTTCTTTTGAATGAAATGGATGATTAACATATCTTGTATATGAAACATATTTTGTGGCTTCATTCCAAGATGGCTTTGGGCTATGATTAATGACATGATCTGATGACCAGTGCCTACTGAATGAACCAAAAGAAGGATCTAATCAGGTTGACTCTTCTGAACTGCTCAGCTTCATTCAGCATCATTTTTTAGAATGTGTCCAAGTGTTATCAGAGAAATTATTTCCTTCTGTTTCAAATCATATATAGATGGAATGAACTACCCTCTGGAATGAACTACCCCCCGCACTTCGGAGGCTCCCGGATTTGAAGACCTTTCGCCGGGAGCTGAAGACC
>JANHFL010005900.1:271022-288362 GCA_032468155.1 Oxyrhabdium leporinum
GATAGATAGAGAGAGAGAGAGAGAGAGAGAGAGAGAGAGAGAGAGAGAGAGAGAGATCTCTATCTATTAGCATCTTCCCTAGAAACTCCCAGCTGCGGTGTTAGAATTCACATTATATACTGCTGATTGTCATGAAGCCAGGTGCCATACCTGAAAGCAGGGATAGAACTACAGCTAGAGAGGAATGGATTCGGTAGAACTACAGCACCGACATGAGGCCACTTGCAAAATTGAAGCCTGTCACTGCAACTCAGCATTCCCTTGCATTTTTTCATGTACAATTGATCATTATGAAAATGACAGTATTCCATAACTACCCACAGTGTGCACTACCTACCAAAAATCAAATGTCAACAATAAAAACACATTAAACACGCAAGCCTAATACAATCACAACACAGCACTGTTCATTGTAACAATCAGAACACAAACACTTCTGCCTAGTCCTGCCTCAATCCCCAAATATATGCTTTAAAAGCATTTTTACAGCACTATTTTTGAATTCCTAAATTAAAAGTGAGAGCACAGTCTTTTTTTATTCATCCTGGTGGGAGGGCATGCCCCTGGAGGGGAGCTGCTGAAGAAAACACTTCCTTTCCACTGTACCTCACAAGGGAGAGTGATTCGTAGCAAGCACCCTCCAGAGATAGTTTTTGGCTGGGCAAATGGTTGGCTGGTGTTGAGTGGGTTGAGCTCCTGGCCACAACCTCCACCTTCATTCATGTATGTCAGGAGTGTCAAACATTTTTGTCACGTGACGTATCGCAACTTTTCCCCCTTTTGATAAACCGGGGGTAGGTATGGCTAGTGTGTGATGCATCCGGCCCGCAGATCATGAATTTGACACCCCTGATGTATGTAATCAGTGTTTGTTACATAATATATCTAGGGTTCTTTAACAGCACTTATATATGCCACTTCATAGAGCTTTACAGCATTCTTTAAGTGGTTTACGGTTGTGTCAGCCTATTTCCAACAAACTGGGCCATCATTTTACCGACCTCGTAAGAATGGAAGACTATTCCTAACATTTTTATAAATCTTTATAAGACTAGCTAGCACATTGTCAACATTTATTTATTTATTTTATTTATTGGAATTTGTCAAACAAAAATGAGAACAAGTATAAGAGAATAAAAATACAATGACAGGGACATTTGTGCACTTATGCACGCCCCCTCTACTGACCACTTAAGTACGAAGTAAGGTCCATGGAAGTCAATTTGTGACTGAAACTGTGAAAATTTGTGGCTGAGACAACTGAATCAGGTAGGGCATTCCAGACTTTGACAACTCTATTACAGAAATCATATTTTTTACAGTCAAGTTTAGAACGGTTTACATTGAGTTTAAAGCAGTTGTTCCAACATGTATTATTGCGATTAAAACAGAAAAAGGCATTTATTTTTTTTGGGTAGTAAAACCTTACTACGTATAATTTTGAATGTAATACCTAGGTCTGACTGCAAGCGATGCAGTTCTAAGTTATCCAAACTGAGAATTCTGAGCCTAGTAGCATAAGGAATTCTATTTGGACTTTCTGCAGTCTATTAGACAGGAAAGCAGCAATCCACTTGTGCAAAGGTCCGTAAGAGTTTACTTTCAACAGCAGTTTATCATGTACTACTGTATCAAAAGCCTTACAAAAATCGATGTAAATTGCATCAACTTTACCTTGATCAAGACATGTAGTCCAGACGTTTTTACAGTGCAAAAGTTGTAAATTACAGGATGACTTTTTCCTAAAGCCAAACCGTTTGTCGGATAGCAAGTTATTTGTCTCTAAGTGGTAAACAATGGATTGGTTTATAATTGATTCCATAACTTTGCATGTAACACAACACAAAGCAATTGATCTATAATTTTTGACTGAACTAGGGACATCCTTTTTAAAAATTGCTATAGCTATAGCTGATGACCATAGATCAGGCAGGGAACTAGTTCAAAACGATACTTCAAAAACTGTACACAAAGGTTCAGCTAGGACGGTAGCAAGCTTTTTCAGGAAAAAAGGACATAATCCACATAATCAAAAAATATTCCAGTCTTTTAAAAGTGAAGCTATTGCTAAAATGGCAACCCAAGGAAGTAATGAGCACTCATTCTCTCGCAGGCCAGGTAAATGTATTTCTTTTGGTGAGCATGAACTGGATGATTTCAGGTAGCAGATATCTGGTCTGTGGGTTGCTAATCCGTGCTAGATCAACAGCTGTAGCTACTATACACAACAGTAGGCTTAAAAAGATATTTTCTTAACAGAATTTTCTCATTAAACATCAGAAATGATTAAGCCTTACATCCTGAAACTATCCACTATGATGGAAACAGATGCCTTCTGTCAGGGAGACCCAAAGGTGGTTTTTCGAGAGGCAACTGGACTTTCTCGTTTTTCTTTGATGACGTTTCGCTTCTCATCCAAGAAGCTTCTTCAGCTGAGCTTCTTGGATGAGAAGCAAAGTGTCTTCAAAGAAAAACCAGAAAGCCCAGTTGCCTTTTGAAAAAGCACCTTTGGGACAGCCATGACCTGGATGATTGAGAATCTCCATAGACATCTATCAGGGAGAGTATCTAACACTTAACACTATGCCTTAATCTTAGAAGTGAGCTGACCATATTTGAGGATCTTCAGTAGTTAGGGACTATTTGATACCTGGTGTTTTAAGGTCAGGTTTCTATATGAAACCTTAAGGAAAGCATAATGAAATCTGCTTGAGGATTTCTTCCCAGCCTTTTTACCAACAGCAGCCAGAGATTTTTCATTTTTCATTTCTGGTCTCCTTTCCTGTATTGAATATATATAAGGTAGCCTTCATTTAATATGTACTTGCTTGTCACTGTTTGAAGTTGCCACAGCCCTGAATGAGTATTTACTGGATCCACACGGTTGCAGTTGTTACAGCATCCCATCACGTGATTTCAATTCAGGCAACTGGCAATAGGCTTGCATCTGCAATGGTTACATCCCAGTCACATCATCATCTTTTGTAACCTTTACTGCCGACTAGCAAGCAGAATCAGAATCAATTGGAAAGTCAGCAGGCAGTTGGAAATGTTGATCGTATAACTAGGGGATGCTGCAACTGCATGGGATTTGCCTAATGGCAATTAGTAGTGCCAGAATTCCCATGGTAAGCCGCTATAGTCCTGCAACGTTGCACCATATGACTGTGATGCTTAAGAGTTTGCAGCCCAAATGATCACAAGTGAAAATTACCTGTAGTGGATGCATGCACCTAGAAAAGCAGTGAGATGCATATGGTGTACTTTAGGTCATGTAGGGAGAGCAGTTTAGGTCATGTAGGGAGAGCAGCTTAGAAGCAGTGAACAGCATCCAAGCTAGTACTGATTTTTCTTAATAGAACATTTTTTTCTCTACATCCTCTACATCCTCCCACAAAACCAAACCCAGCCAATTTTCAAATTTTCTCCCTGCGCCCCCAGGTTTTCCTGCTACATATTTGACTTAATGCTGTTCTATTTGATGATGGGCAGTTATGAGCCATTTTACATAATTTCTTTCCAACATTCCATTTACTTGGAAAAACAACTGCAGGCCAAATACCAATAGCACTAGATTTTTGCTGAAAACTCAAAATCATCCTTTTGAAACAAAGAGTTCTTTATGCACTCCACTACCACCTGTACCTACTTTTCTCCCACTTTCCATTGTTCCTCAAAATAGTAACGTTAATTGAGAAAATCTCTATTCATCTTTCCTCAAAAGCAAATAGCTAATAGAAACCTCTTTCCAAATATAAAGGACTGCAAATTAATGATCCTGAAAACTATAGTCCTTGACTTACAACCACAATTTAGTCTCAGATTTGTAAAGTGAGACATTTGTTAAGGGACCTTTGCCCCATTCTACCTGTCTTGACAGTTGTTAAGTGAATCATTGCAGTTGTTAAGTGAATTTACTTCCCCCATTGACTTTGTCAGGTTGAAAAAGGGCATCACATGACCCTGGGACACTGCAACCATCATAAATACAAGTCAGTTGCTAAGCAAATGAATTTTGATCACACAGTGATCGGGATGCTGCAATGGTCGTAAATGTGAAAAAGTCTTAAGTCACGTATTTCAGTGCCGTTGTAACCTCGGTCACTAAATGAAGTGTTGTAAATGAAGGACTATCTGTATTCTGCAGGTATATCCAAGGCTGTAGCAATATTTTACTCATTGTTTTTGAAAAATTACTTATAAGGATTTACAGATTTATTACAAATAAAACTGAAGAATCAGTATTAAATATTGATTTCAACATAATAGTTTAATTCAGTATGACGTGAGAGTCCTTAAAGTTTTAATTCTGCATTTTATTACTATGGCATCATTTATGTGCTGACTTCCTATTTTTGTATAAATGGATCTGGAATGATGAGAACATGTATACTCTAGGTTTGCAGAAAGCCAGTACTGACACCACTGCATATGGATATATTTTCACAGCCATGTTTAATTGGCAGATAGTGAGACTTGAGATAAAAGATAGCATTCAAACAAGAACATATTTCTACTGGTCTTTTAACTCCTTCAGTCTTCTAATGGCAGATTTCACTGTCACTGCTGAAGTGGTGCTGGAAAAAACAAAAGTATTTTTATTAGAGTCAGGAGTTTGGCCACAATTCAGAGATGTACCTACCACAGAATACTACTACTACTACTCATCCCAAAAAGGGGCATGAGAACTAACCCAATAGTCCCCTTAATCAACTAAAAATAAAATAATTAAAAGTATATACATCTACCATGGCCCCAAATACCCTCCATCAGGTCATTTCAATCCCAATCACCAAAGAAAAATCTATTAATTGCATTTAAATATTTCCCTCAGTCTATAACAGCATACCCCACCATAGATAAAAAAGGAACATTCACTCAAAACTTAAAGTCTAAACATCGTGCTGTTCTCTTACTTGTAGGTCCAAGCTCCACCAGCCACTGTTTTCATACATGAGCCACAATGCCAAATACCCACTGCTTTCCTCTTCATTTTGGTCTGTAAGAAAAAAAATATTTTCCCGTTTGGGTAAGCATTCAAACTATACATTCAATTGTTCTGACACACATTTTCTAACTGCACACATTATGTTTTCATAAATTGGTTCAACTGGCCATGCGTGCACACAGGAGCATGCGTCATATGCCGTAGCACATCCCAGAGTGCAGCAAGTAAGTCATAGGAATCACATAATGCCTACCGATGCCTTGGGGGCAAAGAAGTTACCAGGATTACTGCTGGCCTCTTTTTAAACAACTATTTTTAAAGCTCTCTTGTAGAACAGCCCCAATAAGAAACACTACAATGCCTTGTTTATTTTTATAGTTAGTACGGATCACTTTTATCATTAAAAAAAGCAGAAAGAATTTTGCTAACTCCACTTTGAAGAAAGAACGTAAAATTTCCTCAAGCAGATAGCCAATGTAAAAATTCCAAGCACAATAAATGGTATGATTAAGTAAGCTAGTTCATACAAGGGTCAGTAATTAAAAATTCTAGGTTTGACAGCAAATTAGTCACAACTATGGGGATCCCCCCGCACTGGTTATTTTTCAGCACAATATCCCCAACTAAATAATGTCTCATCTCTTTAAAATACAATTTTTCTGGTTTTTTTTATATCATCAAAGTAGAATTCCTTAATTTTGAAGCTTCAAAACATTTGGAAAATCAATTATTACCAGTGATATTTAACCTAAACAATAGTAAAAAGGATTCTGTACACTGGGCAGAAGACTGAAGCAAAGCATTTTTCCAGATCTTTCCTTTTCCACAGGAATTTTAGTTCCTAATTACCAAGACAGGTCTTAATAAACCGCAGTCCCAATACACATGGGAAGAACCAAATAGGAAAGAATGAATTAGGTTAAATGGATTAGGTCCAACTCAAACTTCTTCCTTGTAACTGAAATCCCCATATAAAACACAAAGTAACTATCCATACATTCTCAAGGTTTCACACAGAAATGGCCTTATTATTTCATTCTGGAGGATTCAGAACATCTTCAAACACCTCAGAGAATTAAAAGATGTAAAATAATTTCCAAAACTGTGGCACATTAGTGTAGGCATTTTTAAAAAATCAGCTCCTAAATTTCATAAATTTATATCTAAAATAAGTCTCTCAGGAATAACTGATCTCTTAAAAAAAAACTAAAAAGACATGGACACCCTCTAATTAAAAACAATATTTTCATACATTTGCTGCTCTAAAGTAGTCTTACCTTTCCGCAGAAGGAGCATGTATACTTAGCGTGTTGGCTAATTTCAATTTTCTTCACCATCTTCCTGAGGGAAGCTCCATATCGGGTACCATATTTACCTACAATCCCAACCTTCTTAGTACGCTTGGCCTGTTACAGCAGAGCAACAAAAGTGTCACATTTTTCATTTCCGTTACCATCATTTGTTCTCATCAAGATAAGTACATAGAACGAGAGATGGCGTCTGTTATTGCAAGTATGGACTGTGGGAAGAGCCAAGGTCTTCGTCACTTGATTATTAATTTCACAATGTAACTTTGGATGTATTTGCATGCCACATTGAATTACAAACGATGAACTATGTTTTTGTCTAATCTGTTCAAACCACAGCTCATCCGCCCGTGAATCTTTCACAAACCAATGTTTTCAACTGAATTCACTTCAGAGTTGAGGGAGGGGGGGGAATGAGGCAAGAACCGAATGAATGCAATTTTAAAGAAGCAAACAATTACCAAGCTAAGCACATTTAAATATTGGGGAAGATAATATGCCTGACCAGCCTAACTCCATATTTGCTTGCTTCCATCTCAATGAGTTTAATATAATTTTCATTCAAATCAATATGAGATACTAATCATAGTAGTTCACCCAAATAACCAAGTGGCACAGCTAACAGGATAACTTTTGTTAACTAAAGATGACAAGTGCATAACAGTAGTAACATTAATTATTATATAATCTTATTGTATATTAACTATTACATAACAGAATATTCGACTGTATAGTGTAACATTAATGCAATATCAGGAGTTTTCAGTTCAGTTGTATAGAATGTGAAGGGTGTGTGTTTGTGTTTTATTTTTTAGTCATAATGTACACTGAAGATGGCACTTAGAGGTGCAACGACAATGAAGTAAACTAAACTATTCATACTTGCTGCCTCGTTACCCAAAAGGTACTAAATATTGTACGTCAGTTCAACGATTATCCCTAACTCCAGACCTCAATACAAATTGCTTCTGGATAGTGGCCGATCTCTCAGTATTACAAATTTAAGACTGGCAGTATCGTGTACAGGCGCTCCCAGTTATTACAAACTTATTTTTTTCCTCCCTCCCTCTCCCTCTCCCTCTCTTTACAGAAACCTTTTAAAAAAAGACTTAAAACTTGATGGAAAATTATGAGAGGGGGGGTAAAAAAGGGGGGAGAGCGGAGAAGGATAGAACGAACAACAGAATGGAGGCTAAAGCGCTTCATCTCTACTTGAAATTGGAAAGTTTCAGCCACAAAGAATCAATCATTAAAAAAAAAAAGAAGTGTAAGCGGCTGTAATGCAAATCCTGCAACAAGAGTGCCTTTGTACAAAAAAACAAACAAACCCTCAAATTCATCAACAACGCTTATAGCATTTAATTGCATGCGAAGGAAGACATCGATTGCCCCCAAATTAGGCGCTTCCCATTCAAGCGCCGCTTTGCAGAAAGGAGAGCGCAAAGGCGAAAGCTTGATGTCTTAGCATCTACAGTCCCGCCTAATTCACATACCCAATGTGAATTCTTACCGAAGCCGTCTCTTACCCGGCAGTTTCTGGCGACTCCGCCCCAGGATCATCCCTAAATATCCCCCCAATATCCCCAGATATCGTTTCCCTAGATGTTTCGTCCCACATATTCCCAGACGCCGGCCCCGCAAGCGCCAGTAACAGGAAAGATGGCAGCAGATGAAAACGAATATAAATATAAACTGCAACTCCGCTCACCATCTTGCTCCTCCAACAGGCCGCGGAGAGAAAGAAGGAAGTGCCCTCTGCGCACGCGCACTGGCCGGAAGACACCGGAAGAAAAAGCGCACACACGTGGACAACGATAGAGTCTGGCCTTTCCTTTGCGCTCCATTTGATGTTTGGTTGAGCTAGTTCGGTAGAGAGACTCCCCCCCCCCCAAAAAAAAATAAAAAAAAATAAAAAAGAATTCTTACTTGGTCAGGAAAGAGCCAAGTTGCCTATTATGTAAAACGCTGATTGATCTCAGCTTCTTTGGAACTCAGCTATTGAGAAAGAAGCACCTCCAATTTGTTCATAGCAATTATTTTAAACCGTCAACCATTTTTTTCCTGATTAAAATCAGGACTGCAGGCACTTATAACTTCCCCCTGGGCCAAACAGCTGCTCAGTATTGGTGTGTGAGAAACAGAGAGAGAAAAAGGAGAGTGAGAGACAGATTTTTCTGAAATATAGCATGTAGTTTCTCACACTGTGGAACTAAGCATGGTTCCACAGAATTACCTTCTCTGGAGAGAGATTTTAGGATTCCTATGTATATCTGCCACTATGTTTTTACTGTTTAGTCTGTTATCTTCATTTCCTTGTTATTAAGATTCTTGGATTCAGCAAATACCCAATGCCCTATAAAATGAATCTATAAAATCTGAGCTGTGTTTATAAAACTTAAAAAGCACAGTTGAAGAAAATCATGGTTAAATTTGCTTAGATTGTGATCCATATATTTAGTATACGTAAAACAGGCACCTGTTTTAATTGAAATACCACCTTTGATCAGATGCCCTTTTTAACGAAGGACTGGCAGGCGAAGTAGCAATCACAGTAGGGCTTTCTGCCCCATTTGTGGTCAGGTTGCTTGGTATCCATGGCTAGCCCAAAAGTCAAAAGTATCCTAGCATAAAAAGAAAAATTCTGTGTCATTCCTGACATCTTAATCGATCTTTGCATCTCAGATCTTGTAGTTCCATATAAGATTCATCATCCATCTTTCTCCCACAAAGCAGTAAAACCTTACAGCATTACATTTTTTTTTCCTAGTCCCTGTAGCCACTGCTTCATTCCACCTAATAGTTGAGCTGGCCCTACCTAATGTACATTGAACTCAATGAATTTCCTTCTGATTATTGTATTATAAAACAGCTGAATCAAATTATACTTTTACAGTGACTGGGTTTGTTTTTGGCATTCCACTTTCTTTCTGCACTCCTACCCTATTTGAATATAATTGTTTCTGTAACTCTTACAGCATCCTTCTTCATGCCTGTAGAAAAGGCACATTCCATTACAACTACCAGTCTTAGTTGATCCCTGATTGAAACTAATCACGGTGTTAGCAGTTTAATTAACTTGTGCTGCTGTCTTGTCCCCATATAAATAAAGAGTTCTCTTATTAGTTGGGCTTCATCCATAAGATCACATGTCAGGAAAGGCCAGTGTTTCTACAAAAATTTATTCAAACACCTAGAAGGCATGTTTATGCAATCATCTATTAAAATCAAAATGAGAACAAAAGTGCGAAAGTGGTTGCCTTCAGGAGAAAACGAAATCATGATGCCAACACTGTAATTCAAATTTTCAGTTCAAGGCAAATTAGTATTAAAGTTTCAGCCCAGTGTACTTTCTTAGACGTTTTGCAAAATTAAATGTATGGGGGTATCAACCAATCAAAAATTCAAATTGTGATAATCTATATGTATATTTAGTTTAGTCTTCATACTCTATAACTTTCAGTTTGGAAAATGTGTAATAATATGTTTTGTGTGTTCCCAAATCTCTTGAGCCTAAATCACCCATATTTCAGTGTTTATTGACAACTATTACACCAGCTTTCTGATGAACTGTATTGTCATATAGAGACATTAGAAAGATTTAAGGCTATTAGTATCACCTATGATGTTATTTTAATAGTCATCATTGTATTTGAAGAAATGCCTTTTAATGTCTTTTGATTATTATAAAATACTGGTAGAAATGAGATCTAAGGAATTTAATATGGGTTAAGTTAGTCATTTCTGTTCTCCCAGCGATAACTAAAGTTATGTAAATAAAATTGCTTGAACATCTTTGCCTTGGTGTGCTTGCACGTTAAGATATTTTTCCATGAAAACAACAGAAGTATAGAGAAAGAATTAAGTATGCATTTTCTATGCTGCATCTTTATTCTGACTGTTCCACAGAATCAGCTTTCTGGTGATTGTAAATATTAATTTAGTTTGATGCATTAGTCGCAGTGATAGAAGCATCTTTTACAGAGGTGCAAAAGAGACATAGAGTGTTGATCTCAAATCTGGGTAGGAAATGACAGTGAACGAAAGCTGCATATTTCAATAAATCAAAATAAGTAATAGATTGGATACAATTTAATCTATCATAATAACCAATACTTTAAAAAATTGTCTTGATGTTTCCGGCTTGGTTAGCCTGTCTACTTAAATTCGCTTAACAATAGAAACAGTTTTTAGAACGAGTACTTCAAAATTAGAGAAACACAGGACTCCCCAACCTGGATTGTAAAACTCTAGACAGTCTCTAGACCAGTGTTTCTTAATCTTGGCAACTTTAAGGTGTGTAGACTTCCTTTCCTAGAATTCCCCAGCCGGCATGTTCTAGAGGGCAGCAAGTAAATATTGAAAATGCTAGTACTTCGTTTCCATCATGTAATTCTTTATATTTTTGCCCTTGGTAAGGGCCACTGTTTGCTGCTTTCTTCATCCCGTCAGTTTTAGGGAAACCCCCAATTCCAGACTAATCTGCTTGAGCCCGATTGGTAAAAAATGCCTGATGTGAATGTCTGAAACTTATGTCCATCTTAAATAAATGGCTTGAACAGCAGACAATGTTTGTTACATGATTTACATTCTTCCTTGATATTGGGTTTGGAAATATGGAAAACTGGTGCCCGGTGTCTGACTTCGTGCAGACTTTATGACCATATCATCTTAACATGGATTTTGGAGTTAATACTGTTTTTTGTTGTTGCTTCTGGTAGTAGTAGTCGTGACAGCATCAGCAATACATGTGATGTCAGCAGCAAGTATTTTTTTACACAAAACGTAGATGAAAAGTTTTCCATCAAAACAGCTTTTCCATTCTCACTATCACAGAAGTCACTGCTTCTTCTAAGATGTTTGCTGGAACATGTTTATTATCTGCTATCAAAGCTGTGTGCATTTTGCTTCAAAAGTATAGGTTTGCCCAAATGAAAATTTAATTGATATATTTATCAAGTAAGACTACAGACCTATGTACAGTAATAGGGAATAAGCCCCATTTAATTCCCAGAAGTTTATTTCTGTAGTAAATTGTGGAAGAATTGCTTATATAATTTATAACTTGTGTAATTTATAAATAAAAAGAGGATTATTTCTGAGTTGTGCTTTTCTGCAAAATCATATGAACAATGCTTAAAGCTGCAGAATTTTACATACTGTATATGTTTATATGTGGACTAAAGTCTCAAATCTCTAGCTCTTGCTCCATTTGAGGATAAACATACTTTGTGACAAAGTAACCACAGAAAATTAAATTTTGATTTAGTATATTAATTAAATTTATTAATTGATTTATTAAAATGTCCATAGATATAGGGACAATGCTATGCCATGCAAAGTTAGAGAAATTGCCACCAGAGAACCCCAAGCAATTCAATATCCCTGGATAGAAACAAAAAAATTATGCTTCCAATATGTGCCCTCATAAACAACAACAAATAATATCATAGTTAATTGTATCAAAGAATATCATAGTTAATCAACAACAAATAATATCATAGTTAATCTAGTATGCTGATAGATCTAACATAATCAAGAAAGCCACTCCCTACACCCAGGTTCTAATGAAGTTCAATAACAACCATAATGGATGCAGTTTCTATTCCATATCAGGATCTTAACACTCACTGCCAGCGACCCACATAGCCCCTTTATTCTAGGATCTTCTGAAACTGGAATCCATCAACTTCTGCCAAACATTCCTAAAAAGGTTGGAGGCTGGGTAGAAATTATCTAATGCTGTTGGATTGAGAGATGAACTCTTCACATGAGGAAATATCACTACTTTAAGGTAATAAATACCACATCTCTCCTGAATAGACTGATCCTGAGTCTTCAGTCATCACACAAGAACTTGCTTAAGTTGTTTTCAGGGGTTATGTTTGTGTTCAGTACTCAACTTTTTCCACTGTTGCTTTAGGTGTCAGTTCTGCCATTTCATCTTCCAAATATCCTTGGTAAACCCAGAAGCCCCTCAAGCTCTATAAGCAAAGAGAAGTCACCTATTGCAATCTCATCTAACAGGATAGCCATCTCCAAAATCCTACTAAGATATTTGGCAATATGGACTGCCAGCCATATTTCTGGGGAAGGTGTGTGCTTGAACCCCAGGGCTTCCATTAAAATGCCTAGGGTAGATTATCTTAGTCCTTTATACCTCTGAAGTTGATGATAATGCTTAGCCCTAGTTTAACCAGGAAATTATCATGACAAAGACTGATAATCATAACCTCCACTTTTACATCAATTCTCATTTGTTCTAAAGCAAAAATGAGCTGTGCAATTTTACAGTTGGTTAAAGAGAGATATTAATCAGCTGGTATGGTACTGTAGGAAGCCTTCAAGTTCTACATTGCTTTTTATTGCTGATGTCATATCCTGTATCTAACATTTTGCCTTTCAAAATAAAAATTTGGTGGTGGGTTGATTATATGCCACCCTTGCAATGTCTCACAGGGGAAGTCCCATGGACTCCAAGGTTGACGGTGATACCAAGAACCAGTACCATACATCCAACACCATCTGGCAAAAATCAGAGTGCCCATAGTATTATTGCAAGCTATATGGCAGTATTACCTACTAGCAGCTATCATAGGGAAAACAAACATTGCTTCAGTTTATTTGGGCTGGGATTAAATTTAGTGAACGCTTTGGATTTTTTCCCCCTAAATAAATACTGTATATATTATATTGCAAGTAAGATGTTTGAATCTTTTAGCCATCCATGCTGTTGCAGGGGCACCAGATTGGTCAGCTCTATCTGAACTTGTAAGGGCAATCCTAAAAGTGTTTTTTTCAGTTGGCAACTGGACTTTCTTTGTTTCTCCTTGAAGATGTTTCACTTTTCATCCAAGAAGCCTCTTCAGTTTTGAACTGAAAAAGCTTCTTGGATGAGAAGCGGAACATCTGCAAGGAAAAACAAAGAAAATCCAGTTGCCAATTGAAAAAGCACATTGAGATAACATGCCCTGGATGACTGAGAATCTCTATAGACACTTGTAAGGGTAAAGGGTTGTGTTGTTGTTGTTGTTGTTGTTTTTTGGGGGGGCAGAGATACAAAAAATTATTCCTCATCCCACCTCCCCAGCAAGTGTTTGAATCGTTTGTTTCCACAGTTGGGGCATCTGAGGAAGAGAGAAGTTATAAAGGTCTTAGGCAGTCAATGGGCAAGAGATCTGAACTGTCTTGCCAAATGTCTTCTATATTTAGGCCAGGTGTTCTAAAGACTTTTCCCTTTTGTTTTTTATTTTTCTGGGCAAAAATAAGTGTCCAGAAGAGCACTGGGTGGCTTTTGTCTCTGCCAAATAACCTTACAACTCGCAAATGTGGGCTGCATAATTCCGGTTCACAACTAGATGACAGCAGAGAGTTATTGATTATGTATATCTGTGTTTCTCTCTGGCTGAGTGTTTGTAGCAGATGTACGACATCTGTAATCAATTTGACTTTGAGGAGACTTTGATTTGTAATGCTGTGATGGACAGAAACTGCACTTTGGCTAACACATAATGGACTTTTTGGCAACTTGGTAATAAGCATCATCCTATAAATGATTGATTTTCTTCTTTTTTTACTTTTTAAGTACTATAAATTCAACTGAAATCCCTGAGTTTGGGAATAAACTGTAAAAACAAAACAAAAAAGTCCAGAAGTTGCACAGACATAATCCTGTACAAGGTACTAAATTAGTACCTAGAAGTTTCTTGTTTCTGTTAACTGAATAGACTAGTATAAATATTCATTCACTATAATACTGAATTAGATTATGTTCCCTTTTTCTACTGGCAATATCTCGCAATATGCGAAGAGTGCCATCTGCAGGCAATCTGGTATTCTTCCAAAAGCTAATTGATGAAACAGAGAAGAGAGAGAAGATGTATTCAAACACGCATATCTATATATACACGTATATGTATATATACATGTACATATATACATCGCAGCATTTGTTTCTGAAGCTAATGAAATTGTTCAGAATTGTTAAGTTCTAAAGATATCTACAAATTAATTACAGAGAGGGTATAAAATTAAAGAGTTCCTAGCTCTGGATGTAGAAACAAACAATTGTTGTATATTAATCTGAATTTTGCAATATGGCATGAGTTAACACTCCTATTAAAACAAAGCAAAACATTACACAAAGAATAACATGTCAGGGAAAACGATGCTGTATTTCTAGATGTAAAAGCTCTTAACCTGATTAAAAGGTGTAGCTAGTCTAACAAGTGCTCTCTCTCTCTCTCTCTGTCTGTGTGTGATCATGAAAAAGGGAGAGGGAGGTATCAAATGGGTATCTTTGAAACATTAATTTAAGGAGGAATCACCACTTTCTAGTACCATCTGGCTGATTCTGCTGCACATGGAACAAACTGTATGTTTGGCATGGCTTCTCTGTTGGAGAGCTATAGGCTGAAGAGTTATTGATTAATTTGTGCTATCAATAAAACAAAACAAAAAAGGAGGAAAAATCCATTCACACTCAATGCTAGATAAGTTTCTGCTTTTCAGCAGTAGCTCTATTTTTACATGGATGGCAGCTTGATCCAACTTTCTAATTCTTCTTTGAACAGAGATGGATCTCCATGGTTAAAGCATTTCATTGGGTGATTTAAAGGGCAATATTGGTAAGACTGAAAATGCATAACATTTTAGTTCAGTTCCATCACGGTGAACGACTGCATTCCCACTCACCTCCCGCTCAACTAAGACTGCTTATTTGACCTGTGTGTGTGTGTGTGTGTGTGTGTGTGTGTGTGTGTACAAAATTGACCTTCATTCATCATGAAGTTCACTGTTACCTCTAAGGAGACCTATGCCAAATCTTTTCTGTTCAATTTCCACAATTAAATTATAAAAATGTAAAGTGTTCGCATAATTTGGACTTTTCTCCAATATATACCGTTTGTTTATAACTTTTGTTAATATAGTCTATACATTTTTTTTTCTTAAGTGACATATCTTTGCATGCAACCTTTTCTAATTTCCCCATATTTGCATTGAATTTTTAAATCATGACTGCTTTGGGATTCAGAGTTTACGTACGTGCAATTCAAAATGACAACTGTGTTCCTGTTTGTGTAGTAGCTGTGCAAATGCCTGTTGAGTTGGTTCTCTTAAAATGTATAACAGTTGCCATCCTTCCCCATCTTCTTATTCCCAAGTACACCTAAACCTGGATCATTTGTATTATGACTGATACAACTATTGTGAGAAGAGGTAGCTCATAAACAGCTGCATGAGAGTCCCTCGAAGCTCTGTTTGCATTAACAATAATGATTAGTAGATAGTCTCACAATTAAAAATAAGCATTTCCTTTCTTTTTAAGGGACACAAAATGCCCCTTCAAGCTGTGAAACCCTCGATTTCCAAAAGGGTTTCATGGATTGAGTAGAGTAGGTTTGTTCAAATGGTTCCTGAGAATGTGTACAGTCTTCTATACTATAATATTTTGGTGGCACACAACTAAAGAATATGCGTTTCTCAAAGGAATAAATATCAAAACAAATGAAAAGTAAAATCGAAATATTTGACTGTTCATGTTTGTCCTTCACAAAGCATGCCCACTGCCATTTAGTCACAAAGAATGAATACAATCTCAGTGCTAATACGATGAGCAGACTGTGATGATTGGTAATTTTTTCTTCTTCTTCTCTCCCTACGTGTTGTATTTGTGTAATAATTTTAAACACCAAAGCAGAATGCTGTGGATAAAGGAAAAAAAATGTACAGTGTTTGCATGGATTATTCCTAACAAGCCAGCATTTTATATAGTTGCAAGATATATTTTTTTCTCCTGTCTGTTCAGGCTTGGTGATGAAGAGTGATATTTTAATAGGCAGATGGTAAAGACAATTACAGTTTGGGGCTCAGCTGGGAGTTACATCAGTTTATTGCAAATTATTAGTTGATAAATGCTTCTGTTTACAAGCAAAGTCTTAAGCAGCTTTATAATCAGTTTATCAGCTGTAGCCTGATTTTTGACAGCTTGCCTGAAGGGCTACGCAAACATACCTTCCTTGGCTGTTTAGAAATTATAGTGACCATGCAGGGATGCTGATAGGCAGCCTCTGTGCACCTGTAGATTGATTCAAGTGTGCTGTTAGTTGTAATAAAGGTTAACGGAGGAAAATCCTCAAGGTGCCACACACAAAGCAGCTTTTCTGATTCTGCTAAAGAGGAAGTGCCTGACTGAAACCAATGCATTTTTGCACCAATCAAATGTATTCTTACCAGAAAGGGCTACTAGGATTGTGCATTTCCCAAAATGCTTTTTTTTTTCATTAATATGCCTATGTAGATTCACATTTGCTGTGGATTTTCTGCCTAAACTCAAATACAGATACATTAAAAGCACACACCACTTTCTTTTCGTGGCATTTTCCTGTAGTAATTTATTTTTTTTTAAATAGTATTTTCATTACTAAAGTGGATAAGGATAAGAAAAAAAAGGCTAAAAGCCCAAAAATGCTCTGCTGCATCTATATTAAAATAATCATGTGCTACAATAAACAGTATATCACTGGCAAAAATGTCTTAAATTCTGTATCATTCAACTGTGTTTGAATTTCATCCTTAATTGCAGAAATTCAAAATATATAAACTCAGGTTAAAAACAACAATGTTGAAAACATTGTTCCAGACTAGTTGTTAGATAAATAAGCTATCTCATCTGAGCTATCTCATCTGTCTTTCTTTGCAGAAATATCTGACTTTCACTATGCCCATGTCACCTAAATTTGGAGATTGTGAGAGGATGTATTCCTTTAAAGTCAGTTATCTAAAAGCATTGCTTGCTGTTTGCGTCAATATTCAATATTTGGCAACTGGATATCAGTCATATGAATTAAAAACAAAAACAAAAAAATCTCTTAACCAAAATATTTGAAGGAAGTCTTGAAAGGCACAGAACTTCTAAGAATGTCCATCTGCTTATCCCGTGTGATAAATAGAGACAACTCCATCATGGGGAACAAGAAAATGAAATTGATCACAATATTTTCCTTATGCATTGGCGGGGGCGGGGGGGGGGGGGGGGGGGGGGGGGGGGGGGGGGGGGGGGGGGGGGGGGGGGGGGGGGGGGGGGGG
>JANHFL010005900.1:307916-331268 GCA_032468155.1 Oxyrhabdium leporinum
CCTAGGAAAATGCCAAAAATCTGATGGATCTGGTAGATTTTCTAATTATATTGGGGAGTATTTCCTAGTGATCTGGAAGGTGACCATGTAAACACTGTGTTGACTTCTGAAGCATAGGCAGTTATGGCACTTAACAGGTTCTCCTCCTTTTCCCCGTCATCAAATACAGCTGGAATGACACCCCATAAATAACAGTCCAGATTCAGTAAAAGTGGTAAGCATCATGACTTCCTCACTTTAACTGCATCTGCAAAATATCAGGAGGGGAATTATGAAGAACCAGTTTACTCAATGGTTCTTCATTCCACTGTGGTTGTCAGCTGTGCTTTTCACAGAGCGGTCTTCAGTTCACCATTTCTTATATTTAATTGATATAAGCTATACTAATGGAATCTTGAAAGCCTGGATGGAAAAGCATGGATTAGAAGATAAAATAGGTAATAAATTGTGATCATTTGGCTGAACATTTCTTGGATAAAATCACTCAGATTCAGAAAATGGAGAGAAACTATGGAGATGTCACAAGGAACAACTTGTGGTACTACCTAGAAAGTTTTTGAGCATGCTGTCAGTCCTTCAAGATAGTCCAGAAAAGAAGCATATACTAGGAGTAGTAATACTACCTTTATTGTAAGGTTACAACAGTAACAGAACTTTGAAGGTCTGAAAGTATCTCTCCTTTCCTCTACTTTATATTTAGTTAGTTTTAACCATTCAGTCATGTCTGACTCTTGGCAATTTTATAGGCAAGTGCACTGTATGCTACCCTGTAAGGGACAGCTTCTTTCAGTTGTTGA
The DNA here is from genome assembly GCA_032468155.1 of Oxyrhabdium leporinum. Taxonomy (NCBI): domain Eukaryota; kingdom Metazoa; phylum Chordata; class Lepidosauria; order Squamata; family Cyclocoridae; genus Oxyrhabdium; species Oxyrhabdium leporinum. The sequence goes on from JANHFL010005900.1 coordinate 308,714, forward strand.
AAGTTCATCTTTGTATCAGTTTTGATGGTATTAAGCCTGTGAGTTCTTTGCTTACCCCTTCTTCTCATTCCACCAACCATTCCTAACATCACTGACTTCTCCAATGAATTTGCACACACGACATGGGCAAAGTAAATCAGACATATCTTATGATTCTGGCTTCTAGTGATATCTCCGGTTTTATACGATTCAGCACCTCTCTGTTGATTGTTCTGGCTGTCCACAGTATACACAATAATTTGTGCCACTACCACAGTTCAAAGGCATCCATTCTTCAATCAGGCATTCTTAGTGTCCAACTCTTACACCCATACATCATTATGGGGACGATTATTGCTCTAACTAGCCTGCTTTTTGTGTTTATATAAATATCTCTGCTTTTCTGGAGATTTATATTTACTTTCCTTTATATTTACTTTCCAGAAAATTAGTGAAGGTCTTTTCTGAAATCTTTCCATTTTGCGGTTGTGTCGTCTGTGGCTCTTCCTCCTATCTTGCAAGACTATGCCATATGCCCTCACACTATGGATCCCAGAGTATCCTTTGTTAACTTAATGCTGCCATTCCCTCTGCTCCACCTGCTAATAAAAGCGTCTAAGGCAGGGGTGTCAAACTGGTGGCCCGCGAGCCAGATGTGTCATGCGCAGGCCATGCCCACTCCAGCTCCATGAATGGGGAAAACATCGGAACGTGATGGCAACGTGATGCGGCAAGTTTGACACCTTTAATCTAAGGAGTTGGGAGTTGAAGTCCTTTACAGGCTAAATGATGCCATAATACATGTCCAAAAAAATTTCACTGCTACTCTTATTATTGCATAGTGAGTTAAATTTTGGTCTCTATCATTTCATGAACTATTAAGATGGTTTGGTTTTGTAAATTTGATAAGCTGGCAGATTTCAGGTGGCCGATAAATTGCAGGAATAAACAAATAAATACATTGCAGGAACATGTAATCAAATAAAATTATATGTTAACTAATTCCAGGAAGGGAGGGAAGAGACATTATTTGGCAAATTCAAACAACTTTAGCAATGAATAAAACTACAGATTAACATTTCATTGGAAAAGTTACATTTGAGCACACTGAAAACCATGGGATAAAACAATAGTTATATTGTAATTAATACATACTAGCTTCCTTCTTTGTACACCAATTTTTATCTCCAATTTTGAACATTCCTCTGGTATATGTTTTGATTTCACCTTCCATAATCTAGTCCCCACACTAAATGTGTTAGGTTTATAAACCTAACACATTGGAACTTATAGTCCCAGTACACATAGGACATTTGGGAAGGTAAAATAAGACTTACACCAGCATTAATTCATTTTTCTCCTATAATATGTCATAATATGAAAATATGTATGATGTGATAAATCCAAACCATGAAGTGGTTTGCAGTGTTATGGAGAATAAAATATGGAGCAGCCCTCCCTCCCTCAACATCAGTTTCTAGCCTGAGAAAAATGGAAATAGCCCAAGAGTTGAAACCAGAAAGAAAACTTATCTAAATTGTCATGCCCAGCTGTCATTCACCAGGAGGAAGGAGGAAGATTCAGAGAAACTCAAAATTAGATCAAAGACAATATCGCCTTACACACCATTCAATCAAGTATAGGTTGTCCAAGTTAATTTGATTCTTGCCATAGGGGGAAAAAAACCCTTCAAGGTTCAGTGAAAAATGGATACACAACAAAAAGCCAAGTGTAGCAGAGAGGTGACCTTTCAGCTTTTTCTTGAAAACATTAACATCTCAATCTGGCAGTCATTTCCCACATTTGATAAGGATAACAAGGGTGTGAAACATCTGCTTCTTCTGTTCCTACAACCACCAGCTACAAAAATAAATGCCACTGAACCTCTATACATGAACACAGCATGGAACCCTGCTTTGCATGAGAGAATTTTTGCAATTCTGCAGCAGTGCCAAATTTCAGATGTGCCCAGTATGGTAAGGCAGTACAAGTCAAATAAGTCAGCTGACCTTCCTTGCATCTTAGCTTGGATACATACCTGTGTAGGAAGCCCCCCTCCGCCCCAGATTAAAATATTCTTTATCCTTAATATTAAAAGAGGCAGGATAGAATATTTCTCCTAAAGGAGAAATGGAGAAACATGTTCTTAAAGGCAGAAAGCAGACCCAGTCTTCCTGCATAGTAAAACAGTCTCAAGCAGAAGAGACTGACTGGTCTTTTGGAATGGAGATTTTGCATCAATTCAGGAAGACTGGGCCATATTCATAAACAAAAGGCACAGAAAGTTGGAGCTGATGGGATTAAAATCTACATTTCCCCACCCAAATTCTAAGGACAGGACACGACCTTTAGGACATAATAGGATTAAACCATCACCATTAGAATAGCAAAAGGCACAAGGCTCACAACATTGCATCCATCCACTCACTCAGCCATTTGGTCAGCCACCCCAGAAACATTGCTGCTGTCACTGAAGTTTCTAGAAATCAGATAAACCTTTTTTTACTTTCAGTCAGCCTTCATTTTATTTCCAGTGCTTTTCTCCTGACTTGGAACTGGACTGGTTTTTTTACCCTACACCTGTCTCCATTTAAGTGTGCATTATTAAATAAATGAAGCAATCTTTGCAGAGAGGCATCTATAAGGGATGTACAAAAACTGACATAATCGTTTTGAGGCAAGATTTGAGATTCTAGTATAGCTCAACATGCCCTAGACTGATCCAGGGGTAATTTATGCTACCTCATACCCCAAGAGAGTTATTCAGAAAATAGAGCTTCTTTCACACAAGGAGGATTTTCCTTGAAAAAAATCCCAACATCTCTCTATTCTATAACTAGAAAAGGTCAATGCCTAATCATTAGAGTTATGCTTTTGGCATCTTTGTATAGTTAAAATATGCAAACTAATAGCAGCTCTCTGAATTAGAATCCATATTTCTTTCCTTCTGAATATTTCTTACGTGTATTGTATATTGCCTGCAGCAAAGGAACAAAAATGTGCAGTAAACAGATGTGCTTTTCATAAATGAACCCTACATTTCCTTTCAAATTTACCCTCCCAAATGATCTTTTACTGATTTTTTTTAACTTCACATAAATATGTTGGGATGAATAATAGTGTACCAGGTGTTTGAAAACCATAGGCATGCACTCATTCCACTCCAGGAGATGGGTTAGATTGGAAGATTGATGCTCTCTGAGCCTGCTCTAGTTTTAGCAGAACAATCTGGTTCATTCACACATGCACAGTGGCTTTTCATAGTCATTTGCTGATGATAAATGTAAACGTGTGAACTATGCTCTGATGATAGACCTTTCCAATGTTCTTCCCTGGAGTGCATTATAGATATAAGAAAGATTCAAATATGACCTGCCCTGAGCTTCAAGGACTTCATTGCAAATATATCAAATACAGGTAGTCCTCAAACATATAACCACAACTGAGCCCAAAATTTTGGTAGCTAAGAGAGACATTTGTTAAGTGATCTTTGTCTTCTTTTACAACCTTCCTTGCCACAGTTGTTAAGTGAAATCACTGCAGTTGTGAAGTTAGTAACACAGCTGCTAAGTGAATTTGGCTTCCCCATTGACTTTGCTTGTCAGAGGTTGCAGAAGGGGATCACATGACCTTGGGATACTGCAACCACCATAAATACATGCCAGTCACCAAGCATCTGAATTTTGATTATGTGACCATGGGGATGCTGCAACGGTCTTAAGTGTAAAAAATGATCATAAGTCACTTTTTTCAGTGCTGTTCTAACTTCAAACGGTCACTAAATGAACTGCTGTAAGTTATGGACTATCTGTAGACCCAGAAGAGTTTACATATCAATATTTTTCAAGGAACTGAAATATGGAATGAATGAATGAATGAATGAATGAAGTCTAACTTGAGTTTGTAAATAACACAAAGAGCAATAGCAGAAGAAATCTAGAACCTACTTTGATGTAATTACAAGGAAGACAAATTGCAAGATACATTATCAGAGGCAGCTTGTGCTCCTCAGAGTGGGCATTGCACAACCATGTTTCCAGTTCCAATAAAGCCAGGTTTTCTTACTCTTTAGAATTTCCATTCTGTATTGATTGATTTTATCTCTCCAGTCACTTCTTTATAGATCTTTCCATCTTTTTCAAGATCTTCTTTAATTTCCTCTCCCAACTTCAAAATCCTTTGTGCATTCTTGTTTCAGAAGCTTCAAATGTATTTCCTATCTGTTCAAACAACTTCTGAAGTATATCTTATATAACAATTATTTCTGCAGGTTACTCTAGCAAGCTACTCCTGCCATTTCTTGCCATTTTTCTAGCAGTCATTTTCCTAATAGTAATTCAAAAATGAAGGTGTCTCAAACAAGCAAAATAAAAAGACAAGTCATCGCCTTTTTCACTTATTATCTTTGTGTGGTTTTGACTTAATGTCACTCCATAGCTTGAGCCACAACACACATCACATGTCTATGGCAACTAAACTTCAAAGTTTTATTCTGTACCTTATCTTTTATTATGTAAAGTCAACTAATTAAGTACACTCTTTAAGAATAAACAGCAAGCATCCCCATGCAGGACAGGTGTCTTTAACTGGCTTAGTGCAGATTTAAATCAAAGCACCTTTGTCAAAAGTAAAAAAAAAATGATAAAAATAAAAAGTCCCCTTATTTATTTTAAAACTTTCTTAATTTTTTCCTTGTTCAGCTTTTTGCAAAGGATTTTTGAATCTTTAAATCAAAATCTCTCTTTCTTGTTTTTTTTTAATCCTGAAAGCTGGTTTCATTCACCACAAGTGGTTTCATCTTTGCCTCAGAGCAAATCTCTTTTTATCTGTAAATTAATTACTTCCCAATGTAATTAAGAACTGAGGAAGTCAAAGCTTAATGTCATATCAACTCCACAGAGTTAGGAGTGCAGATAGTATCTCAGGACTCCTGGCATCTCAACTTCTGAATCAATTGCAAAAACGTTTTGGATTTTGCAGTTTATTTATGAAGAACAACCATCCAGAGGGCACATGGTTTATCTCATGATTTCCATTTGATCTAGGGAAATTGCACTAGCCAGTATTGTAGGATGCCAGCCAAGCTTAATTGTAAAATCATGGTATGTGTGCATAAGTGCATGTTTTTCTCAAAAAAAAAATTACACTCTCCTTTGAAGGCCCTGGCAAATCATCACTTCTGTACTATTGTCCCAAAAGGTCTATGGGGAAGTCATATATCATAGAAGAGCCATGGTGGTGCAGTGGTTAGAATGCAGTACTGCAAGTTACTTCTGCTGACTACCAACTGCTTGCAATTTGGCAGTTCGAATCTCACCAGGCTCAAGGTTGACTCAACCTTCCATCCTTCTGAGGTTGGTAAAATGAGGGCTCAGATTGTTGGGTGCAATATGCTGACTTTGTAAACTGCTTAGATAGGGCTGTAAAGCACTGTGAAGCGGTATATAAGTCTACGTGCTATTGCAATATAGCTAAGTTCTATTTGTGGGAGGATTTCAATTTGTTTGAGAACAAAAATATGGAGCTGTCTAATTCATGTTGCACTTGAAAGGCAGAATGAAGAAGTAATGGTACATCTTTTGCTTGAGTTATGCTGTCCAGCTAAGAGTAGGATTATTAGTAATTTGTTTGGGAGGGCTTTTCTTTGTCAGGTTCCAATATAAGGTTGTTGGCTTTTTGTTCCATGGAAGAAGAGATTCAACTCCACCTCAGATATCCCTTATCTTGTGTGACACTTACACTCTGGAGGACCCAACTTTCCTTAGAATTTAATCCAATAGCAGAGCAGTTCAGAAGTGAGGAGAGGAGAGGAGAGAGGAGAGGAGAGGAGAGGAGAGGAGAGGAATGACTTCACGGGGAAAGGCCGTCTTGGTTAAAGGCAAAAAAACTAAGGTGAATATCACCAACCCCTTCCTCCTAACACATGTGTTGGAATTGCTGTGTTGTGAGGAAAGGCAGATGCTATGCAACTCCGTTTCTGTGCTTTATAGGCATTTTGCTACTTGATGACGGGGTTGGCAAATATTCTACAGTCAGGCAGCTCTGACATCTACCATGAAATCCTTACAAAGAGCAGAGAAGTTGGAGCAGATGTTCTAGTCTTTTACCTGGCCAGTCAGGACTGTTTTAAACTTTCCCTGTAGCTTGCTGAGGGCTTCCATGGAACAAAGTATGATGAAAAACACATACTGTACAACCTAATTCTTTTCCATTGGTACCCATTTCTGTAGAAAGATAATGTAGTACACGCTAGTTGTCCACAAGCTATTTGCTAGAAATGTTCATCTGGCATTTACTGATAAATACTGTTTTGTAAACATCTGAGAAGATCCCCAGAACATAGTTTGAAAAAAAGTCTGATGGAAGCTAACAATGCATATTTATAGAAACAGCAAAATACACATTTTCCAATTTAATAAAAAATGGGCAACTACTCAGTTGTGTTCTGTTTTCTTTGAAGTATTTTTTAAAAAACAAATATAGCTTATTTGCATTATTATAGCTTATTATATATTACGTACTGGCTGTCTTCTCATAGAAGAAAATGCCAACGTTATTAAGAACAATGTCATTCCTAAGAGACATTACTCTATTTTCCCTTGAGCTCCTGGAAAAAGGGATTGATGTCAAGTCATCAGATAAATGAATGATCCCTAATCCCTACTTGGTTCCCGCTGTCAGTCAGATTGGCTAAACAAACCCAGATGGCTCCACCTATGTTGGGTTGGCATTATCAAGAATTCTTTCTTTTTACAAGAAAAACCCAGAAGGTAGAATAAGCTATAATACCTAATTTGTATTATAGCAGAATACAGAGATGGCTTTGAAGAAGGAATTCAGCAGTTGTTATGTATACACTTCAGCGTAACCTCAGATAAATAGGAGAAGGTGAACAAAAAAAATGGAGATTGCCCCCATCTTCTTTCTCTTTGGTATAAAGAGGGATAAGACAGAATTTCTGTCGGACTTTCAAGATTCTATTACAGGGAGTCCTCAACTGACGACCGCAATTGAGCCCAAAACTTATGTCACTAAGCAAGACATTTGTTAAGTGAGTTTTGCCCCATTTTACGAACTTTCTTGCCACAGTTGTTAAGTGAATCACTGCAGTTGTTAAGTTAGTAACCCAGTTAAGTGAATCCACCTTCCCCATGGACTTTGCTTGTCAGAAGGTCACAAAAGGGGATCACATGACCCCGGGACATTGCAACGGTCATAAATATTTGATCATGGGGAATGCTGCAAAGGTCAAAACTGTGAAAAATGGTTATAAGCCACATTTTTCAGTGCCATTGTAACTTTGAACGCTCACTAAATCAACCATTGTAAGTCAAGGACTACCTTTGTTATATGTCATATATCAGATATTATTTTTATCCTATTTATGTACCTTCTTTAACCAGCATGATAATGACACAGCTGGGCTGTGCAACATTGCCACAATGTCCCACATGTTTTACCTGTTTTACCTGTCCTTTTCTGTGATTATTTGGCTTCCCTGCACTTGATTTCAAGAACTTCAGAAACATTACAGTGAATCCCCTCCTTCCATCATTAATGAAAAATTGCCAATGGGCAATGCCAGTGAACAAAGTTCACTTATTTCTCATCCCTACAAAGATTGCAGCATAAGGCATGAATGATTACATTGATAGCTGTGGAAGGTGATTACAGAAAATAGACAGAGCTCAGTAATAGCAGATAAATGGTTATTTCAGTTCACAAAGAACACAGAGATAAATAATAATGGGCTCCTTTTATGGGAATCCTCCTCCTATAAAAAAAAACACCACCCAATCCAAACCTCCATAAATGGGCAAATCTACAAAAGCATTTCCATCTTTTTCTTACCTCAACTAAAATAAAACATGGTAAAAATGTGCCGATCCTCTGAGGCCGCATCTTACTGTAGGAAAATTTGTTCACCTGTGAGGAAAAAAGAGGGAGAAAACATCCGATTTTGTAGGCCCACATTTAAAGTGGCAATATTTATTCAGAATTTAAAATTTTGCTCTACATAGTGCAAAATTATCAAAAGCTTTGGCACAATTGTAAAGTCCTTTCTCTATTGCATTGATTTTGTGATTGTTATTCCAACCACTAAACAAAAAAGTGACAACAACTGTGGTGGGGAAGACGCTTATATCTCCACAACTTCATCTGGATATGTGTGTTCTTTCCTAAATCAGGAGGAACTTCATACAGTCAGTCATGGCCTGGTCATCTTGTGTGCTTGACTATTACAATATACGTGGGTCTTCCCTTGAAGACCATCAGAAGTTTCAACTGGCCCAGGCAATGATAGACTCAATATGCCCATGTAACATCATCTTATGAGCTGCACTGGTTGTCATTTTGCTTATGGTGCAATTCAAGGTGTTGGCCATTATTTATAAAGCCTACCTGGGAGTGCCTATCTCCCACAGTATCTACTCGACCAATTTAACCAGGCAGGGTTGGTTCTGTCACAGCATCTACTTTCTGGAATGAGGTCCCATCCCTGGGCCCCCAAATCTTGATTAAACAACGCCATTTATCAGTACTTTGGAAGTGTGTCTTCTCTGTCATAGCGTCTACTTTCTGGAATGGGGTCCCATCCCCGGGCCCCCAAATCTAGGCAACTCCCATTCTACTGGTGTTTTGAGAACCTTGAGAACATGGCTCCTTACCCCTGCCTTTTACTAGGATAGATGAAGCTTCTTTTAAGTTGCCTGGGATTGTTTTTTTGTTGCTGACTAGTTTTGCCATCTTTTGTTCTTGTCTTTCTTGTCTTGTGATTTTTTGGTGTTTTTACTTTGTGGACTACCCAAACTCACTGGGAATTAAGCAGTATGTAAACTAACTAAGACGAACTAAATAACTAGACAAACAAACAAATAATAGGAGGTTTTTTTTATAGTTTCTGTAGCTTGTTTCATAGTTCTGTAATACTTTTTGTCACAATATTGAATAGGTGTGGAAAGCTACCGTGTTTCTCAGAAAATAAGACTGGGTCTTATTTTCTTTTGACCCCCCAAAAAATGGCTAGGCCCTTTTTTCGAGGGATGCCCTAATTTTCCCACCACCCTTACCATACCCCCATCCCCACCCCACCCCCAGGGCAGCGACATCCCTTCACTAACCTGCTTTCCAGGTCCATTCTCCGCTGCGCTTGCAAGAGGTCTGTGGGATTACGATAAGTTACTTGCGAGCTCTTTTTTTTTTTTTCATGAGAAGTTGGGAGGTCTGAACTATGGTGTTTTTTTTTACCGTACTCCTACAGACGTCTTGCACGCGCAGCGGAGAACGGACCTGGAAGGCAGGTTAGTGAAGGGATGTCGCTGTCCTGGGGGTAGGGTGTGAGTGGGGGCTTAGCATGGGTGGGTGGAAAATTAGGGCACCCCTCAAAAAAAGGCCCTAGCTGTTTTTTTCGGGTGGCAAAAGAAAATAAGACCCAGTCTTATTTTCTGAGAAACACGGTAGGCATGCAAATTAATTGTCTCAGGTTACTCTTTAGTGATTTTATGATAACCCTAGAGCAGATAATTGTACTAGGAATGAACTGAGTAAAATGAATCCTGAGTGGTGCAGGGAAAAGGCAGGCACTATTTAAGAGGATCTAGCATCACAAGGGACAAACTTCCAAACATAAAGCCATTTCTTAACCCACTACCATCACCAAGAATAACCGAAAAACATCAGAGGTTAAATCTGGCGGATAAGTACCAAGGGCAAGAATAAACTAGGTTGCTCTGAACAAAATTATGCACTGTTCTGATAAACTCTACTGTGATCAGATGGATTGAATGTGAAGCTGCATGCCAGCCAGCCAGCTCAACCAATGCTGATGGTCAGCTTAATTATATTAAGTTAACTTAAATATCTGCTGCATTATGGGTTGTGAGCAATGAGATTGAGAGAGTAAGGTGAACGTCAGCCTATTTTCTCTCTAACCATTCATTAGCTTTACCTTGCAACCACATTCATCTTGGGGAGAAATGTTGAAATGGAAGCGAATACTCTCTAGTTTTGGTACATGCAGGATGAACTTGTTGGCGCCTAGATGGTGTTCAGGATTGAAAAAGTGGAGGACTATCTTTTCTTTCTCTATTACTCCCTTTTACCCAAGATTGTAGAAGAGATGTATGTGATGGGATGGGGCGGGAAAGGATAAAAAATATGGCAGTATGTACCCTTCCAGAAAACAGAAAGTATTCTCCCCAAGCTTCTTCAAACTTGGAAATGTCTCTGGGGGAAGTGCAGAAACCAAGCAAAGAACATAAAGATAAGGAAAACAAGATGACAGAAACAAAGGACCAGTGACAATTTTAGATGACCGTGTATGGATTCTTTAAAGCAATGTTTATGTTAACTTTCCAATTGTGAGAATTCAAAAAATCTCAGAAGTATTTTAAAATAATAATCTGCTTCCATGGATTTAAATTACTTTTATGACAAAAAAAATCCTCAGGCTTTCACAAATAACCACATAAATAAAACAGTCGTGGGAACCACAGGCAATACGCTGATGCCATATTTGCTCTAACTTTAGTAAAAGCAAGATTGTGAAGCAGATTGATTATACCACTCCTTGCCTTCCAAAAGACTTCTCCTTTGAGCTGTGCAGGCATGCCTGTCCGATTTAGTCGTTAGGCTTTCTGGATGTATTTGTATTCCACAAAACTGCTTTGTCTACCATCTGGACGCAATTCCTACATAGCATCCCTGTATTGTGTCAGTATATAGTTGCATAGTTGAAGTTAGATCTCTCATAAAACTTCCTTTAGCTGGTCTTTACTCAGTGGAAATAGACAGTTTTTAAACATCAGTCTAAAGATCTAAATAAATCAATGTTTAGATTATTTTTTTTCCTTGATAACTTGGGTGACTAGGGATAGAGACTATCTGTTGTCACTCAACAATACCTGTGTGCACATTGGGGTCTTCTTGGATTTGTGGCTCCTGCTCAAGAAATAGATGGCAGCCATAGGCCAGAGTGCCTTTGCAACCACTTCCTGTTGTGTGCCAATTGTGTCTTTTACTGAACCATGAGGTCATTTCATGGTCACTTATGCTCCTCCTGAATGGATTACGATAATGCTCTTTACATGGGGCTGCCTTTGAAGAGTATCTAGAAGCTACAGAATTTAGCAGTGTGGGACATTATCTGCGTTCCTTAATCCGTGCGTGTTACTCTTCTACTCCACTAATAAGCTATACTGGTTGCCAGTATGGTTCCAGGAGTAAATCAAGGTGTTGATCATCGCCTATAAAGTCTTTCATGGTATACAATGAGTTACCTCTTCCTGATTATTTGATATTTAAGTATCTCATCCATCTGACAGGAAAAGGTCCATATCACATCTGTTAGAGAGTACCATCTGGCCATGCCCAGAAAGAAGGATTTCTCTGCTTTAGTGCCTGTCATTGAGCACATCATTCCCTAAAGATTAAACTGGCTGTAACTCTGCCTTTTGCAAAGATATGAAGACATGATGTTGTCACTGGGCCTAGAGATCTGGAGGTATAACTGAGCTTATGGAATAGTTGTATTCATTTCTTATTGGCAGTTTTGTTTTACATTGGTCATGGATTACATACGTGTTGTTGTTTCTTTGTTTTTTTATGTTAACTCTCTAATTATTGTTAGCGAGCCAGTTAGCATAAACTGGGAGATCCTGAATTCTAGTTTTTCCTTAGGCACAAAGCCTGTTAGATAACCTTGGGCCAGTCCCTGTCTCTCAGGCCTAGGAAGGAGGCAATAGCAAACCACTTCTGAAATAATGCCAAGAAAAGCAGGGACTATTCAGGCAGTCACCAGGAATCATCATTGACTCAAAGAAATAAGAAACCAAACCTAACCAAACAAAACTCTTAGCCACCCTGAATCATGATCTTGAAATCTGTAAATGGAAAAAATAAATAAATAAATAAATAAATAAATAAAGTCACATAGCATAATAATCTACATACATAACTGCCAGAACAGGCAGGGTAAAAACACAAGGTTGACATTTTCAGGAGTGGCAACGTTTGATGCAACATCCAATTATTGCTCTACTAATTGTTCCATATTTCCTTCAAGATCTCATTCGTTTTCAAAGTTTTCATCCCAATCACAAATGGATTGGGTAGAGAAAGTGCCAGGTCTAAAGACACTCCATGCAAATGATTTGAATCTCAGTTTCCCCACCAGTACACCTAAAGACTATATAAAGTTGTGCAAAATTAGAACCTTATACTTTCTCTGATTTGATGGGTGGATTAATTCCACTGAAACAACCATAATAAGCAGTAATACAAAAACCCCAGCAATAATGTGTGTGTGTGTGTGTGTGTTTAACTACTACATTATCAAAATAACTTTTTCAGCTTTTCTGCTTCCATTTTGTATTACTTGGGTAATCTACAGAAGTTGAAAATCACCGTTATTTATATGTAATTCAAGGAATGACCTTTCTTAGCCATGAGAAATGGGGTTTGGGGTGTGTGTGTGTGTGTAGAATTTTCTAGCATCAATATTAAAGTCTTTTTTTCCTCCAAAGAGCTAAAAAGCCAGAATTGTTTACCAATAACTAATGGAAAGGCAAACTGCAAATATTTTCTATCTTTCTCTTCTCCCCCAGTCACCCCACAGGGTTAAAAAGTAAATAAATAATGAAATAATGAAATATGGTCTAGTTTTGTCCCTGTAGCATTTGCTACTTATTCTTGCATTACCCTCATAAAGATATAGTTCAAGTTTCTAAGCTGAGATAGAAAGGCAGAGTTCAAGCACATTTTATAGACATTTGGGACAATCAGCAGCAATTGAATGGGAGATGTGATCCAGTTGCTGATAAAACCAAAATGATTTGTTTCATTACAGTCAACATTTTGATGCAGATTGTTAGCATTGAGAAAATGTGAGCAACAAGGCTATCAAAAGCTGGAATAAAGTTAATATTGCTATATGTACTAAATCCCATTCTCACTACTTTCTTGCAGAGAATTGCCTACTTCATCTTACAAAATTCCCCATAAAAATTCAGGTCAGGCATGGAGAACATTGTCTAATATCAACACACCTCCCATTGAAATAAATCATCAGATCACTCACTTCAACTGCAGCTTTTATAATAGCAGCACACGAGTCTTCTTGATCTTTGAAAGATTGCCATCATATTTTGTTTGCTTAATAAGCCGCTCTTCCTTAGGTTCTCACTATCTGTTTCTAGTTTAGTTTCTGACCCTCGTTTAAATTATTTACAAACTCATTTATGTCCAGATGGGATAATTGTGCTATTAAAATTGCCAGAGCTATTAACAGAGTTTGTCCTGCTCTGAGCAGGATGCACCCACTCAAACCAACCTCTGGAAATACAAGAGACAGGATGGGACAATCTCTCATATGCTATGATGTCTGTTTCTAATTACTCCCCAGTATAAAACCTCTTCCTTACTTCTCTCCATCAATTTTTGGGTCAAAACACATATTGTACATTTGATTATTGGTCTCCGGATTCCCTGCCTGAATTCTAGAGAGCTACTGAGAATAAGAAATAGTAGGCGCCTTCATTTGTCTGATCTGTGACTGGTCATTTTCTTTGTCTTGTGGCTGCATTATCTTTCCGAAGCATCACTTATTTTGAAGAGGAAGATGCATAGTTGCAATATTTAGAAATTACCTGATGATATTTAAAATAACTTGATTAATTTTAAAAGATTAAAGGGAAGCATCTTTATAGTTATGGGGAAGAAAGAGGAAAGAACAGAGGAAAAAGGAAAAAAAGGCCACCTACTCTTTCAGAAAAATTCTCTTTTTTTCTTCTACTGGCAAATATTTGACTAGTACTTTTGGCAAGCATGAAACTAAATTACTGGATGGCAAATGATTATAATCATGCTGGGTATAGATGTCTGTAGATGATCTTGATTCATCAGAGTATATTGCCTTAAACTGTTTCTTTTTAAATTAATAATCAAAAGAAGTTGATTGTGCTACCTTTAAATAAAGCAATTCAGAAACAAGACTTATAATGTTCATATTTGGATTTTCTTCCTTCTCTCTTTATTCTGACTTTCCAATGGCATTGGACATATATAGTTATCCTGAAATGACTATTTTGTTTATGCATATGGGGTTTTTTTTTCAAATTGCTAACATTAAAAATTCTTAACCTTTATACTGATCTATAAACATGCAGGAATATAATGTCAGCATTCATTTGTCATCTTGCAGTAAACTGTCAGCACTCTATTCTCAGCCAAAATAGAGTATCTGTGTAAAGATTTATGCTAAGCTTCATAATATAACCAGATAAACATCCATGCGGCTCATCATGAAAACTCAATACAAAGCACAAACACTCCATTAGCACCTTAATGGGCATTCTGAGTGACATCTCAGAACAATCAAGTGCTTTCAATAGAACCTGTTGCTGAAACATATGTGATTGATTCAACCTAGAGTGAAAAATAGCTTATATAGATCAGCCCATAAAAGAGGGGGGGAAAGATATGGATATCCTCAAGCAAAAATCTAGTACTGCTTCAATACGTCACATGCATGTAATTAATATTTAAGTTACTTATTTACAGCATATCACACATGGACTACCTTAGCAATATATATTAACATTTCACCTAGATTAGTAAAACAATATGTAAATGTTCTACCAGAAATGAATGCTTTTCATATCAGTCAAATCCAACCATTTTGTTTTAATCTACTGCTGCAGGCTATTTAAATGCTTTTAATGTATGGACTAGCTGCAGGATTAAAACACATGTGCCAGGATCCGGATAAGTAAATGGTATGCAAAAGTAGGGTTTAAGTTAATTCTCTCTGTGTGTTACAGGAGCAGAAATATCACTGATAAACTGCTCTGGAGACTTTTAAGCACTAAACAGGAGATTTGCATACAGTAGCTGTATATTTGAAACAAAAAGATTTCATATGTGAAGTTTGGCTTGTCAATTCGATTCTTTCTCTTATTCTTCTGGTTGTTTAAGATACTTGTATCATGTTTAAAAATCACATAAGTTAACATGTCATAAAAAGCCATTTTGTATCCTAGTTGAGAACTTCAGAAATCCAACAGGGTCTCTGAAGGGGAATATGGAGGCATTAAATCTAAATATATTGGACTTATTTTTTTCTCTCCGTGTCTCTCCCTAATATTTCATGTGAACCCTGAAATAATGTTGGAAGCCACCACTGTATAGCCACCTTTTACTGTTTCTTGGCGCTCCAGATAAACAGATTGGTGTAGAAATTTCATGAGGGTACAAGAAATAGATCCCAGAGTATTGACACCCACTTTCTTTACCTCAGGGAAATTCAGTTATGCTTTTTATTGCCCTTTGCCCTTCACGGTCCAGGGTTTGATGAATTAGGGTGCTGTGGTGGAATGTAGTCTGGAGTCCCAAGAGGAAGAGACTGTTTTCCACAAATCAAAAAATCAACAGAGCTTGGAATCCCTGCTAGGCAGGAAGAGAGCTAACATGACACCTACCTAGCAGTTCATGGAGTTAATCTCTAGTTATGTAGATAGTTGTCCTAGTCTGGCAAGGTTCTATCAATAGGTGAACAATAATAAGAAATTACTTGGAAGTAACTCCATGGGCCATTCTTTGTTCTTTGGACCTGATAAGTGCACACCCCAAAAATACCAATTTCTAAGGAGACAGCTGTCTTCATTGGATGCTCAGCTAAAGACCTAGCTATGGCATTTGGGTGCTATGTTAAGTTTGAGTAGTCTTAATTTTGGTTAACTATTGTATGTGTGCATATATGTAGCTTAGCATGTGTTTAAAACTGCACTCACGTAGTTCATCTTTAGTTCAATGTTTTCTAAAAAACAAATAATGGGTTAATTCAGTAACTAGGTTAAGAATGTTTTTATTATTTTTTACAATTAACTGATCTTAACGTGGCTCTTATGGACTTGGGCAGATTAGTGTGAAATTTAATTTCTGCTAATCTGCCCAAGACTAGGGAAGCACAAAATATTCTGTCTGAAGTGTTTACCCATTTTTTTCTGAATATAGATATATGCATGAGTGACAAATCTTGCTGCTTCAGGTTTACTAGAGTGAATATATATAGTCAAATTAGGCGTGGATTGAATTGCTTCTTTTTGTGAAATTGTACCGGTGAAGCTTTGATGGTTAGGAAATAAAAAAATACTTTAACTGGACTTTAGAAGAAAGAGAGAAAGGGAGAAAGAGAAAGCCTGCTTATCCCTCACTCAGGTCATCTACAGCAGGCCTTAATACTTGGGATAGTAGAGAAAATCCAAAACAGAGATACATTGCTAAATGAGGACTTCATGGTCCAGTGTTGATTGACACAAAATCTCATCACCATGCAGTTGCAGCATCAGTCAGTAGTGGTTTGGAAGGACAGATTCTTCTGGTGGTGGACGGAGAAGTTTCTTGAGATTCATAAAGCATCCCAGAAGTCATCTAAAAGACTGGAAAAAGTGTTGGGCATCTAGAAAGAAGCATGGGACAGTAAACATGAGAAGGTCCAAGCAGAAAGAAAAAAATTCAAAGGAGAAGAATATCAGTCACTTACTATCTTTTGTCTTTTAATGTAGGCCTACCATTCCTGAAGGGTGATTTCTCATTAAACAAGCACAAGGAAATGCTGTTCTAGCTTTATTCAAAGGTTGAGCAATGCCAAACTTGATTGTTGAGGTGGGAAGGTAGAGAGTTATGTCGAAATATTCAAGGAAATTAATATAGCATTGCACCAGTAGCTGTTTGTGAAAAGGAATGCTGAAAAAACAGCCATTCCTATTTAATTAACAAACAATATTTTAGTAAGATATGCTGCATTAAATGGCAGTAAATCTCTTCACCAATTTAAAAAAAGCAGCTAATGGTTCAGATAATGATTGGTGAAAAGATGGATCCAGATTGCATTTGTGGAAATGTTGACAATTCTATTTCTTGCAGAAATGTGGACTGTCCATCTGCTTCCAAAATTATTATAAGTTAGATGGATGTGCAAAGCCAAGGCTGGCCTTGAGTGCTTTTCCATTAAATGCCTGGCAATATTCTACTTTGACTTTGCTGTCCAGAGACATTTTTTGGACTTTAGTTCTCTTGCTCAATAGAGCAACTTTTGAAAGCTTCGTGAACAGAAGTAGGGTTGCTCTTTGTGAGTGAATAGGTGTTGTCCTTATTGTTAAATCCTTTGGAAATTGTATCCAAATTAGGCCATTAAAATGTTAGGAGAACTTCTCACTGAAGGTCTATGCTAGTAGATTATCCTACCAAATTTGGTGGATTATCCTACCAACTCCAACCAGCTTCAGAGAAAGAGTTCTCTGACCTATTAGACTGGGAGTAGGGTCTGCTTTTATGTTGGATCTTAAGAAATCAAGGTTCTTCCATTCATTAGTAGCCTCAAGAGCTGACGTGTAATTTAAAACAACTATGGTCAATGATATCACTTGCAAATTTTTGTTCTGGATAATCTAGCAGCAATTGAGGCTGTTGGTCATAATTCCAGAATACATTTTTTCACTCTCCTGTTAATCATGCACAGCCAAGTGACAAGCTATCATTTTTTTAAAAAAGAAATTACATTGGAGTGGGGAGTGGGTTCATTTGAAACCACTGGTTTTGTCAAAGTAGAAGAGCCAAAAGGATTAACAATTTATTTTCACAGATGGTGCCCAATCCTACCTTGACATTTCAAGATAGATAGCAATTATATATACAATTAATTTTATTTTGATTTTTAATAAGTTACTACAGCATGCCCTCAAACCTCTTGAAGATTAATTCTAATTTCTGGAAAGCCAGTTTAAATTAGTAGAATGCAACTAAAATGTATCTTTAAAAGAATAATCAGAGTCATGCAAGACTATGCTTAGGCTAAACTAAACAGAAGCCTTTAGGGCTCACTTTATCAGGCATTTTTCCCAATTTTTTTAACTTAACACTGAATTTATATCCCATTGTTCTGGTTATTCCAAGGCAATTTACAACAATAAAAATGCAGAATATAAAGCCTAGGTTGTTATGCTTGATGGTTTATTGCTTCCTGGTTTTGCATTGTATTTTCTGTTTGGTGATTGTTTTATGGTTATAAGCTACATAGAGCTATTATGGAGTCAGATTGGCTTTATAAATCTAATAACATAACAAAAGTAATGCAATTCAAACCAAAATAAAAGTAAAATCACCAAAATGATTAATAGTCAGAAGCTTGGTGAAAGATGCATTCTTACCATCTTTCTAAAATCTGGGAGAATGGATGCCTAAGGCAGGGGTGCCAAACTCGATTTCATTGAGGGCTGCCTCAGAGTTGTGTTTGACCTCAGGGCGGCTGGGGGGAGTGGCCAGGGTGGGGCAAATGTCAACTAAATTACAGAGGCATCAATCATGGAATGCATTAATGGGTGTGGCCAGGATGGGCATTACCAGCTCGACGTCACTCATGTTGAGGCCACCTGTGGTGGCCTGAGCACTATGCCAATGAAAACAGGCTCACAGACTTCTGGTTGACATTGCGGTGAGAACAGCTTGGAAATTAGCTAGCTCTGCTGAGCCCTGCGAAATCCAGATGGCAACTGCTGTCGGGAGACCCTATGGGGTCAAAGCTGCCTTATGGGGCAGCAAAGAAGGAGAGGTGCTTCATAGACCGCGAGGAATTCACAATTTCCTCATCTGGTCAAAAGAAAGTTCTCCCAAGCGACAGCAGGGATGACGGCCATTTTTTGGCTGACACAAGCTGGGACAACCGGAACCCAAGATTTGTGCTGGAGCGGTGTGTGGACAGAACATTGAGAGTGGGTAAGATAACATTCAGCTTCTACTTTAAAGATTTGACTTAAGAATAAGAATTTTGAAAATAACCTCCAAGCACTAAGAAAGCGGTGATCAGATTCATGGAGAAGACTAAGAGGCAAAAGAATGCTTAAAGAAATCTTTAAAATATAGAAAGCCTCAAAATATAGAAAGCCTAGAAAAGAATTAAACAATTGGAAGGTTGATCCTTGGG
Organism: Oxyrhabdium leporinum; assembly: GCA_032468155.1. Classification (NCBI taxonomy): domain Eukaryota; kingdom Metazoa; phylum Chordata; class Lepidosauria; order Squamata; family Cyclocoridae; genus Oxyrhabdium; species Oxyrhabdium leporinum. The sequence goes on from JANHFL010005900.1 coordinate 327,672, forward strand.
AAGAACTGTCTTTGTTATTCGTATTTCTAAATCCCTGGGATTTATCGGAAAATCAGCTGTTTTTGACAGACTGTTTAATCTTGGAGTCTGGAAGGAGAACCATCTACTGGAAGAAGAGGAGTGCTACAGCGTGGGAACTGGCAATAGAAGAAAATAAACAGAGCATGGACCTGACCTTGACTTTATCTTAGAAGGCAGACTTGGATACTTTGAAATACTGAGTGAGCTTCACCCCCCTTCCTTTTGAATACTTTAAAGATGAACTAAATTGTTAACAACTAAATTCTATTGAGACTGAATATTGGATTGAGGACTTGAAAGATTGCAGAAAAAGTAGTGGATTAATTTGGATTTGGACTACCAATGCTGTTTGACAGGACACCATATGAGGCAAAAGAAGAAAAGTGACAGAAGAAAAGAGAAAAGAAGGAAAATTAAATAAGATTATAAAATTTGGACAACTGGGAAGAAAAATAAAATAAAAAAATACCAGAGAACTTTAAAAAGTACAACTTGGGTAATTTGGAGGCATAATTACAAAATTGATTAGGTTTTAGCAATAATTTGCTCTGTGGGAGTGTCTAAATATTGAGACACTGGAACTATAGAGGTATATTGAATAATTCTTAGTGCATTGTAATAAAATGGATTACCAGGGGATTATAGAGGGATACGAAGAAATAATTTTGATACTTAAAAGCATGTGTGAAACTACTAAGAATAATAAGGAGATAAAGGAATTGTTTAAAGATAAAGAAATGAGTGTAGAAGCCCCACAGCAACTGGGGAAAAAAGAACAAGATAGTCAGAAAATGGAGGAGAAACTAGAAAAAGCAGGGGAAGAGAAAAAACAGAATGAGACGCAAGAGAACAAAGATAAGGGAGAGAAAAGATTGACAACTAGGAGTCAAATAGATAATATCCTAAGAGCTCATAATAGAATAGAGGGAAAAAAGAAAAAAGCTCTCCAAAGAAAAGAAAAACATAGAGAAAAAACACACCAAAAAAAATTCCAAAAAAAGAGAAAGAGATATGGTTGGGTGTTCAAAGGATGCAGCAAAGAGAGATAAAGGGCAACTTGAAAAAAATACTTAATAGGTATAAAAACATTGTAAAAATTATAAGTTTCTGAGAGATAGAAAGAAAAAGGTGTTTAAAAAGCTAAGAGATGATGGAATTCCAGAAAGACTAAAAGAGATGATGAATAATTAAAATGAATTAATAAAATGGTAAAGTAGAATGCAAATAGGGGAAATAGTAGCATATATATAGTAATAGATAATAGAACTTACTATATTTAAAAGTATGCTAAGGATAGAAGGTGAAAGCTTAGAATTTGGTAAATTAATTGTATTACTAATATTAACAGTGTGTTAAAATATATTGTGAAGTTTAAATTTTTAAGGATTAGAGATGGTGGGGAGCTTGAGACACAACCCCAGGATTGACTGAAAATTGTTAATATTTGGTTTCATTAATAGTTTTGGATATTTGGGATATTGAAAATATGGTGGAAAAAGAAGCAATTTTTAAAATAATAAGGATAAGTGACTTAATAAGAGATAATGAATAATGGTGTAAAGAAATGTTGTTTATTTTAAATGAGATAAGGGAAAATGGGAAAGAACTATAAAGAGAAAATAGGTGTGGAAGTTGAAAGATTAGGATTATATATACATATTTGTATTCTTATTGTTAGCATTGTTTGAAAGGAATATTGACCCAGGGAATGTATTGTTCAAAAAATATGTGTATTATGAGAAGAAAATTGTAAATAAAACATGAATGAAAAGAAGAAAAGAAAACAGTCTCCCGAGCTCTGTTTTCTGCTGCAACAGCCTCCTGCAACCCTCTGCCAATGAAAACGGAGCTCAGGAGGGCCACACATGGCCCTCCCGAGCTCCTTTTTCACTGGCAGAGGCACCACAGGCCGGTCCTTCACTGTTTCCTGGGCGGCACTGCAGGCCAGATCTAAGCTCCCCATGGGTTTGACACCCTCAGCCTAAGGCATCTCCTTAGAAAGTGCATTTGATAGCCAATGGAAGGTCTTTTCCAGTGGCACTGATGCTCAGCAAGCTTCTGGCAATGAGAACATTTTCATCAGGATGGAATACCAGGCTGCTGAATGGTATGTAAATTTGATATCCAAACCAAAAATGATTAAGAAAAGGGAGGGTCATTAATATTGCACATATTCATGGAGATTTACCCTTCTAATAAATTGTTCTGTCAAGGTTGATTTCTATGCAGAACTGAAAAACCTGAATCTTTAAGGCTCAAGCAAACACCAACAACAGAGTGTCTCCTGAGTGACACAGGAGATTAAGGCTATAGGCCTAGCTGCCTTTACCCAGGAGTAAATCCCACTGAACAAATTGGATCTCATTTCTGAGTAGGCATGCACACAATTTTGACAATATTTCTTTGCAAAATAGTGTGTGGCTCATTTCTAATTTTGAAGACCCTGATGTATTTCAAAAGCCGCTAAGGGGAATAAATTCTTAATATGATTTTTCACATGGTGTATGATTACAGTAAGATTATTGAAATTGTATCAAATGTCCATGGGAGCTGGTGTTTTAAAGGTGATAATCTGTAGCACCGCAAATAGTGCACAGTTCCTAAATTGTCTATCTTTAACCAGGTGGCTTTCAGGAGAAGTAAGGAAAGACATATATGATTTCAGAGTATCTCCTTAGGACAGAGCTGAAATTATTAAGCTGGAAAGAGAGGAAATAATTAAATACTAGAGATAAATTGTATTATTTATATACCTATGGAGTTTCTCAGTCATCCAGGTCATGGTTGTCCCAAAGTGCTTTTTCAAGATGCAACTGGACTTTCTGGTTTTTCTTTTGAAGACATTTCGCTTCTCATCCGAGAAGCTTCTTCAGCTAAAGTATTGCTGAAGAAGCTTCTTGGATGAGAAGTGAAACATCTTAGAAAGAAAAACCAGGAAGTCCAGTTGCCTCTTGAAAAAGCATTTTTGGGATATTATTTATATAATTCAGCTTATATGTAAATGAAGCATAATTTCACTTTATTCTTACTACCCAAACTATTTTTTTAAAAAATCATGGCTTGGCCTACCTAACTCAATGGCCAAATCAGGTCCTTGGTCCATAAAATTATGTAGACCTTTAGCCAGAATTTTTCCCATGACTTAGAAATGACAATAAAAACTTCCCAAGAAGCTATCATTTTTCTATTTTGAAGGCATCATTTCAGAAATAATGTACAAACAAATTGGAAACATGTTTAGGCATATTGGTAAGCAGTCCCATTTAAAAAAAAAACACCTCTAAGTGGGGAAAAGAATCCGATCTTACACATAATGCCATGTAAAGGCTATTCAAGACCACTTTTGATTCATTTTTTAATAAACAAACATCTTGCATTTATTTATAAGGAAGTATTTAAATCTTTATCATTTCAATACTGATGTCAGCAAAAGTTCACCAAAAGTTCCCAAAGATAACAAGTGTCAGCGTTCCATTTAAGTTCAAATAATTCACTCAGCCCTCAGATACGAAGTAATCTAAAGAAGAGTTTATTAAAGAACCATGCTGGTACATCTGGGAAAACCTGGATCTGAAG
>JANHFL010005900.1:350998-368715 GCA_032468155.1 Oxyrhabdium leporinum
CAGGCCTATCAAACTGGCGGCCCATGGGCTGGATGCATCATGAGCAGGCCACTCCCACCCGGGCTCCGCAAAGGCAAAAAAGTTGCGATATGTCACAATATGTCATGTGATGTGATTGAGTTTGACACCTGTGCCCTATACCATTTAAGACAAATGGTTGTCCAATCACATCTTAAAGACTTCCAATGTTGGAGCACCCACAACTTCTAGAGGCAAGTCTTTCCACTGATTAATCGTTCTAACTGTCAAAAAATTTCTCCTTAGTTCTAGGTTGCTTCTCTCCTTCATTAGTTTCCATCCATTGCTTCTTGCCCTGTTGCAGCATCCTTTCATGATGACATGATTTAAATCTGTGCACATAGTATCTGGCATGCCTTTAGGACAGCTGCAGTGTCCTGGGGAGTCACGTGGTCACCAACCACGGCCTTCCCAGCCAACTTCTGACTAGCCAATGAGGGGATTTATTTTAGGATTGTACGGCTCATTTAACAACTGCAGTGACTCACTTAACAATCATAGTAAAAGAGTTTGTAAATTGAGGCACAACTCATTAACAATCGCCTCACTAGACAATGGAAATTCGAACCCAGTTGTGATGGTATATTAAGGACTATAGCGCAAGGATATTAACAGATTAGCAGAGTTGGAAGGGACTTTGTAGGTCATCTAGTCCAATCTCCCTGCCCAAGCAGGAGACGTTCCAGAATTTCTGACAAATGGCAGTCCAGTCTCTTCTTGAAAGCTTCCCGTGATGAAGCTGCCATACCTTCTGAAGGCAAGCTCATTGGTTGATTGCTCTCACTGTTAGAAAATTTCTCCTTATTTCTAGGTTGTGAGGTAGTGATCCAAAGCATTTCTTCGTAAGAGAGTGAGTCCCATGGAACATCAGAAGGATTTTGATTAATTGGGTTTACATCTAGTTTACCACTGAAAAAAGTACAAATTGTTCACAATCTCCAGCTTGGCAGTCTTGTAAAAGAAAATCTTGCAGTCCTGATGCACCTGGCTGTGGAGAAATAAATTCTTCCTCCTTCAAATTGACAAGTACAAATTGATCATTTGATAAAGAGGGAAGCCGCTATCTAGCAAAAACTCATTCAAGTATAGAACAAATTCTAGGTACCATCCAATAGTTATTATAATGGCTTCTTACCATTTTTGTAAATGTAAGCACATTGAACTTAACCGATTTCCACACACACCCTACAAACTGAGCCTTATTCAAAGGGCAGCCAGATATCTCCCATGACTTTAGAAGGATTAATATTCATATTCATGTAGAGAGCCAGTTGATCACATGACCCTGGAACACTGCAACCATCATTCATACATGCCAGTTGCCAAGTGTCTGAATTTTGATCACATGACTATGGGGAATGCGACAATAGTAATAAATATGAAAACTAATAATAATTTTTTTTCAGTGCTGTTGTAACAGTCACTAAATAGTTGTTGTAAGTTGAGGAATATCTGTATTGCATCAAATATTGAACTGTACTTGTGCTTGACCATTCAGAACAGTTCATGGGTATGGTCCACAATTCTTGCCCATGCCAGAATCCTTGTCGGGACAAGTTACAAAAATGTTGCAGTACAACTTGTTACTTCCTTGAGAAACCAGTGATAGACCTAGAGCAGGGGAGTCAAACTCGTGTCGTCACGGCGATGTCATGTGACGTATTGTGACTTTCCCCACCTTTGCTAAACTGGGCATGGGCGGGCCGGTGCATGATGTATCTGGCCCATGGGCTGAGAGTTTGATGGCCCTGTCCTAGAGAATATGTAACTGGTTGCATTAAAAATAGTATAGGATTTACCTGTTATGTATAGCTCGAAACGACATTATGAGGTTTTTCCTAATAGAATGATATTACGGCTTCAGCCCATAACAACAATGTGGCTGAACTACTGTGAATGCTCCAATTGCTTTGTATATGATTTTAATTCACTATTCATGTTTCTCCTTGGAATTAAAGAAGAATGAATCACTTTCCTAATTGTTTACCATTCTTAAAAAGTAATAGCAAATGGCCATTGTCTGGTTTTCCATTGCAGAGGGAAGCCTAAAGTAATACAAAAAAAAGAGAGGACATTATAGTTTTTCTCTGCTTGTCATATAAATGCTAAGTCTGTTCCATCAACAAGACAATAATATTCACTTGTAGCTATGTATCTCAACCTTCAGCAACAAATTCCATTTTAAGTACCGAAATTATTACAAGCTTAGAAATTAAATTTCAGGATGAATAATTAAGCAGCAGTCTCCAGGGGCTCCGAGAAAATGGCATTCCCTTTCCTGGAAACTGCATGCAGTAATAGATACACAAAAAGATTCCTTGTGTACTTCTGATTTAATTTGGAATAGAATAGAATAACAGAGTTGGAAGGGACCTTGTAGGTCATCTAGTCCAACTCCCTGCTCAAGTAGGAGACCCTATAATCATTTCTGACAGATGGCAGCCCAGTCTCTTCTTGAAAGCTTCCAGTGCTGAAGCTCCGACAGTGTCTGAAGGCAAACTGTCCCTTTGGTTGATTGTTCTCACTATCAGAAAATTTGTCCTTATTTTTAGGTTGAATCTCTCCTTGATTAATTTCCATCTATTAAGCCTTGTCTGGCCTTTGGGTGCTTTGGAAAATAGGTTGACCCTGTCCTCTTTGTGACAGCCCCTCAAATATTGGAACACTGCTATCATGTCAGATATAAAATGAGTTTGCTTAGCCTTTTATCCCCAGTAAGTATGAAGTTATTTAGTCCATGAATTCTTCAGTGCAACAGTTTAGTTAAGAAAGGTTACATTTCTTAGAATATAAAGGCTATCAACTTGACTCTTCCTGCCTTAAAGCACCAAGATTTTGGATGAGCCCAACTGGAAAGTGATGTGGAATTTTGAACATGTTTTATTTTTGGCTTTTGTTCATGCTGTTTTTTTATTGTGTTGTAGTGTTTTTGTTATATTTTCAAAATTAATAGTATTTAGCTGCAGAGTTGCATTTTTGAGTTTGGTGATTACATATATTGTTTGAATAAATGAATAAATGATATCTAAATTTTATACACTTATTGCAACCCTTTAAAACAAAATTTATAATTCTCACCGAATGAAGATTAATCTTAATGAAGATTAAACTTCAATTGTTTATGTCCTTTTCAGTTATCAAAATATCAGCCATTTTCATTGGTATACTCAATATTTCATCCTTTTCCATATCCTTCTAGTATTATTTTTAATTCCACATTTGAATCAATTTCAGTTTTATCCAGTAAAACACGTGCCATTACTATAACATCATTTAGCCTATCAATAATGACAGAGGTGTTTAGCTTCTGAGTTCCTTGTGCTCTCAGTGCATCCATTGTTTATTTCATTTATTTATTAAGCAGATAGCCTTCCAACTCACACATAGGTGACTCTTGATGATTACAACATTAAAAACCCACCGCATAAAAATACATTCAGAGCCCTATCATCCATTCTCCTCATAACAGCAACAACAGAAATCAACCACTTGATTGGCTCCTTCTTCATTTGTGGTCCCTAGGCCCACTGACCAAACCACATTTTTATGGCCTTTCAGGAAAGCAATACGGTGAATGGCAACCTATCTGGAGAATGATTAAATTAAATGAAAATGTTTTCCTCAATTCTGTGTTATAAAATCGAGTTTAAAGATTCTTCACCTTTAATTATAATCTTTATTTCCTTCTGAGGCCCTCTACTGTCCAACTTTCAAAGTTCTTGCTTGTTATGTTGTTTTTCATCTGAATGCAAAAACATGAATAGTTTCCCATGAGAGAGAGAGTCTTATATTTAATCTCAAAATATTATAAAGTCCATCATACTCGTTTTATACCTTTCTAAAATCAACACTATATTCTCTCTTTTGCTAGTAATTCCATTTTAAAAAATCCTTTAAAATCATACTTAAAACTTAAGTGAATACCATAGCAATAGCAATAGGACTTAGACTTACAGCCATCTTTAAGCTGTTTACAGAGTTAAGATATTGCCCCTAACAATTTGAAGTGAAGGAATCAATTTGTTGATGAGGAAAAACAAAAGGAAAACTATCCCTTTTCCAATATTTCTGAAATCAGAACCGAAGAAGCTTCTTGGATGAGAAACAAAACGTCTTCAAAGAAAAACAAAGTCCAGTTGCCTTTTGATAAAACACCTTTGGGACAACCATGACGTGGATGACTGAGAATCTCCCTAGACTTGAAATCACTGACCTCATAAATGCTACTTTTCAGCCCAGTCACAAATAATGAAATATATTTCCGTTTTGAACTTGTGTTTATAGCTGGTTGAGTTCTAGGAAAACTTTCCAGCTTTTTCTTCATGGAAATAAGGGAAGGTCTCCTGAAAGATTCCTACCGTAGTAGGAATTTTGAAGGTCATGTGTGAAACCAGAGGTTGCCTGCACAAGACAACATGAAACAGAAAACAAAGCAACATAGCAGCTCTTCAAAACAACAATCATATCAGATAATTTTGAGTCTGGGACAGGAGACTCAACAACAACAAACTGGGGCTGAGCTGCAATTTTTGGCCATCTACTAACAATATCCAAGAGCCCATTCTGGGTATAGAGATCGCTCTAGCTCATTAATATCTAAAATTTACCATAACATGCAGTAGTCTGTTTATCTATTAATGCTTGGCAGGCAGACAGATGTTTAGACATCAAAAGTAATTTCACTTGCTGTCTGCTGCCAAAATTAAATTCCATTACAGCTAAATTTTCCCATTTGAGAGCATTTTGCAGCCGTTTGCTCCGTTTCCCTCCTCTCTCACTTTACTTCTGCATCAGCAGAAAACCTGGCATTGATTATTCATACCCTGTGGATTTAAACTGGCTGTGTAGTTAACTCTGATTCGGCTTTCTCTAGGAGAGAGAATGCAGAAACAAATTTTCTTACTATCTACCTGTAAAATAAATACCATGCTCTCCTACATGCACATTTTAAATGCAGATAGATAGGAATACTAGAAACAAAACCTTCAGTCTTGATGTTAAAAGCACTTCGGCCAATGTTTCTCCATTTTGGCAACTTGAAGATGTGTGGATTTTGATCCTAGAATTCCCCAGCCACTTTGCACCTGCCACGACAGCTGATGGTATCAAGAAACATAAAATCAGAAGGTATCTTAGAGGTCATCTAGTCCAAACACTTGCTTGGTGCAAATTTGCTAAAGAATTTTGTACAGATGGCAGTCCAACCTGTCAAGAAAATTTCCAGTGCAGAAAATATAATCCCATTCAAACAAAAATATCCATGAGCCAACCTATTGCACAAACTGATGGTTCTTACCATCATGAAATTCTTCCTAATATATAACTTAAATCTTCTTTCCTTTAGTTTCAGATCATCGCTGGGCAACAAATAGCAAGTTTATGAAATAGCATTTGCCTTTTTAGCAGCTGCATCTCATTGTTGGCTCAAATTTAACTTTTCATTTCAGCCCATAATTTTGTACCACCCGTTGATTTGATAATTATTTCCTCAGTCCTTTCATACAAGTAATTAATAAAAACATTGAACAGAAAGACAAAACCCTATGTCATTCTACTTCATACCACTCTCTTATGGCTATTTGTGATATTCATATACACCATGCTAAGTGGTTTGGTATCATAGCATAGATCATATACTTCATCATGAGAGATGGTGCTGGCCACCAATTTAGCTGGCTTCAAAAAGGGACTGGACCAATTCATGGAAGTCATAGGGATCAATCCCAATTAGTTTTAATGGCAGTGGATTGCCATGGAATGCCATCTGTTGGGAGTTGTGTGGCTTTGTTTAGCCACAGTGGGAACAGACTTCTGTATTAGATGATCCAAAGATCCAGCAGGGCACTGTTTATGTTTTTCCATAAAATGGTCATGTGATACTGAGTTCCTTCAACATAATTAACCACTAACTAACTAAAGCCATTTTAGTCTAGTATTGTCTTTTAAAGGCCAGGAAACTGTTATTCCTTCTGTGATGCTGTTTAGTTTACTATTCTTCATAACCTTATTTCTTTTCATATATCTGTGCTCGAGAGGACCACAGCTGATAGAATTTTATTAGGACATTCCTTTCAGACTATCACTTTCATATTTCAGAGTGCCCAGATTGCCTGCCCAAGGCTATGGCGTGCAATTGAATTCTGGTCTCTAGCTTCACCGTTCAAAGAGCAGCGATTAGTCAATGAGATGAAGGCTAAAAAAATTCAGTGTTCAATCATATGTTTCTTCCTTCCATCTGGCTACTTTTGAAATAAAGGCCTGGAAAGAATGAGGAGAGTATGAATGGTAGGAACTGGTGCTGTAAATCAGGTAAATAAGCAGAGTGATAAGAAGTATTTTTCAGCAGTGATTAAATCACAACTAGCTGCTATGATCTAATAATTGCTACACTTGTTAAAAGAAAAGATTTCACTTATGATTGCTGAAATGTACTCAGCAGTTCATGAAAGACAGGAAAAGGACATAAAAGTAGACTAGTCATTATACATTTCCAAGCAATTGATCTTGATTACCACCTGTTCACAAGATGTTCTTACTTGAAACAAATATGAAACTTCTTTTTTATCTCTGTCTTTCAGATTGAGAAGGTGATAACATTTAGGGAAAAGTTTTGGGGGAAAATGTGATGATTTGGGCAGTGAATTTATTCCAAGATTTTGGGATAGGTTAAATATCATGTTTATGATTATTTTTGAGAGCCAGTTCAGTATAGGGGTTAAGACATCAGGGTGGAAACCAGGAGACCATGAGTTCTGGCCTTAGGCCAGTCAGTCACTCTCAGCCCTAAGACGTTGGCAAGGACAAGCCACTTCTGAAAATCTGGCCAAGAAGACTGTGTAGATTCACCCAGGCAGTCTCCAAGGGTCAAGACTAATTTGAGGGCATTAAATAAGTGGGTTTATATATGAAGTAATGGGATTTTTAAATTTTTCCTTAACAAAACGGAAAGAATGGCTACCATGTCAAGGGGATTTTAATTTTCTTCAATAGTCTACAGATATTTTCTTTTCATAATTTTACTCACAATGCACCATTAAAGTGATACTGTGTTTTAGAGAGATCAGTGAATTGACCACATAGGTAACAGAAAAACCTTTAATTTAAAAGATTCAGGGAATATTGAAAATGATTACTTTGTCTTTATTATTCAGTCAACTCCCACTTAAAATTCAAAAGCTCCCTTCCTTTCAAAGATAAATTCAGTATTTGCTAAAGCATTTTATACCACGAGAATGCTAGAAAAGTAATATTGTAATACACATTCTGACTTTTTTTAAAAAATGGCTTTGACAATTTTAGTAACTCATTGTTAATGGGTTGCATGGAGGAATAGGGAAGGAACATCTCAATTTTTATTTTTTATTTTTCCTGGAACTTCATGTTGTTTAATGAAGAAACCCAGCCTAATCTTCTTTATGGCTTTTTGTTTTTAATGGGTACATGTCTTCACAGGTACTCACTTTGTTGCATCCTTTCGAATCAAGACAATTCTAGACTACCACCATGACTGCAATTGAAAAATTAAGAGTCTGAAAAATGCAGAGAATGGAAAACAGGTTTTATTACCCCCTTTTTCCCCTTTAGTCCTAAATTTATTGCCATCTTTTCTCCCAAAGGCATTCAAGCAGAGCTGGCTGATGTTTTTAGCAAAATGCCTTGTTTTGCCTTCATCAACACAGGCAAAAATGGTTATAAGTTTCACCCTACTTGGCGAAAGAAAAGATTTGTTGCTTGTATTAAATATCATCCTCTTGTTTAATTTATGGGATCAATAAAAGCAATAATCATACACTAGCAGAAAAGTGACACATGCACTATGGACCACCCGGAAGATTCGCACTTATAAGTGAATACAATCTGCAAATGAGACATAATTACACAGCAGCTGAATAGAGATCCTTGTTGTTTGAAGTGCGAATAGGATGCAAAATTCTGATTACTCCACAATTAAAAAAAAGGACAAGCAATAATACTTGTCTTCAGTAAATGAAGCATTGCCCTATCTTTTTCAAAAGTTAGGAAAATGCTATAACATGCAGCTACTATTATGGGCCATAAATATTCCAATTAACATGTCTGTTGCTGCTGTAGTGAATAGCAGAGCTGACAAATATGTGCAAATATGTAAGATAGAGAGAGTGTATCGAGGCTGTTCACATAAAAGGGTTTTTTTTAGGGGAGGATAGCAACCATCAGACACATCATCAGGATCACACTGTGACTTTTGTTCTTAACTAAAGCATATTTTTAAATCTGAAGTAATATCTAATTTCTCAGCATTGGAAACTTGGGGCTGTTTTAATAGATGACATTTTATGAAGATTGGATTAAGGAGTTGAAAGAAGACATACATAACTTATTTTGTTAACAAATTCTCTACAGTAGTTGTGTGCACATTAATACAAATTTAGATCTTTTCTATTGATTAAATTGTTAATATTAATCATGCTCTAATACTGAGGATTAAAGACCACCGTTCTTTTATGAAACTATTTTGTTTCTGTCAGCAGTAGATCATAACTTCTTACTCAGCTTCAGTATTTGGTACAGTCTTCTTTGCATTGCTACAGAAGAAAAGAACCTGTATAATATTTTATAGAAGTATCGAAGAATATCGCAAATGGATAATATAAGAGATTATTTTTAACGCTGAAGGATAAACAAATTGCAACTGAAGTAATGCAAATTCTTTATTTAGGTCTTGATAATATCATTACCTAGTAGTTCTATATTTAGGTCTTGACAATACCATCATTACCTAGTTAGTTGCATGTAGCCATATCACAGCAAATGAATATTTTTAATGACTCTGTCTAGACTACATACCTAATTGGGTCAAAGGCCAAGTTGATGTGGTACTAGAAAAAGAAAAGCTGTCCATTGACTCAGTCAGTTAACTGTCAGATATTTAAATTTAATCCCAAACAATCCCAGTCTTGTAGAGGTTTAAGCTCACCCCTCATACATCAAGATTTGAGGGCACCTTAATTTTTATAATTGACTTTTTTTTGGCGTATTTGGTCCTCCAAGAAGAAGATCTCAAAAGAGTGGTTGAAAAAACAGAACTCAATTTATAATGTAAATATATCCTATTAAATGACTATTGGGATGCACCATACATAACTCTTACCATGTTCTGGATATATAATTTGTTACAATTTGTTAACAATCTTGTGTGTTGTAATATATTTTACCAATCTATATTTTTCATGGATGGGTGGCTGTTAAGTCATCATTGTTTGTATTCTTTTGGGAAATCTACTCTGTACAAACAGAGAGAGAGAGAGAGAGAGAGAGAGGGAGAGAGAGAGAGAGGGAGAGGGACAGGGAGGGAGGGGAGAGAGAGAGAGAGAGAGAGAAGAACCCAGTGTAGTATAGTGGTTTAGGCATTAAGCTAGAAATCAGGAGACTGTGACTTCTAGCCTTGCTTTAGGAATAAAGCCAGCTGTGCCACTTACCCTTTCTCATAGCTCTGTCAAGCAGGCACGGGCCAACCACTGAAAAGGCTGCCAAGACAATTTTATGGATTTGTCCAGTCAGTTGCCAGGAGCCAAGACTGACTCAAAGGCACAATTATCTTATCGTTTTGGGAAAAGTAGAGGAATAGAACAATACTCTTTAACCAGAAATAATATAGTAAGTATTCTTTGCCTATATAAGAATTTGTTTTAAGCAGAGTTTATTTTTCCAACTATGGCGAAAAAACACCTTGTGATAGTCCTTAGCACACATGAGATCAGACTTTAGAATAGTAACGCCAGACTTTCCCTTGAAGGAGAAGAGTTTGCAATGTTTCATACACAAATGTTTAAGGTGATTATTCTCCATAAGTATGGCATGCATTCCCTGTGGGATGTATAGAATAGAATAGAATAGAATAGAATAGAATAGAATAGAATAGAATAGAATAGAATAGAATCTCGAGGTCTTCTAGTCCAGTCCCCTGCTCAAGCAGGAGAACCTCAGACAAGTGACTGTCCAGTCTCTTCTTAAAAGCCTCCAGTGATGGAGCGCCCATGATTTTTGAAGGCAAGCTATTCCACTGGTTAATTGTTGATGAGGATGTTGATGAGGTTTCACTTTGGGAAAGCTGGTGTCTGTATCTACAATAGGCCTGGGGGGGAGGGGGAATTGGGATCGTTAATCTTGCAGCCCTACAGAAAGTACTTTTGAAAAGCAGTTGCTTCTTCTAATACGGTGAGACAGGGGCAATCTGAAGGACCCAATCAAAAGCACCTAGGACGCCTTCTCCTGGCCTTGTTCAAATCTGGATAAGACAAATGCTTGCAAGCATAATGGCTGAACAAAGAAGGGAACGAGTATGGAAAAAGGAAGCTCTTTACAAACGGAAAAAGTAGCTTTTGTTTCATTCCAGCAACTTGTTCTATCCTCTTTGAATAAATCCCTCCAGGTTGAGAAAAAAAAAACTAGTCTAATATTTCAATAAGTGTTTCTGTCAATCTCTCTCCCCCTTCCTAATAAAAATATTTTGTAGGTGTTATGGGATTAAAAATGGACAGGGAAACATTTGTTTCAATGGATTTGAAAATTTACTATTTTATTTTATGTCTGTTTTCAAGATTACCTTAATATGGTAACCAACACATCAACCTTTAAGAAGGCTTATTATATTAACCTCGGGCTTAGCTAGACAGCAGAAGCTGCTAAGCAATCTTTAACATTTTCATAAAGGACTTAATCAAAAGGATAGAAGAGATGGTCATCAAATTGGCAGATTAAACAAAGCAAGGGTGGTTGGATGTTGTTAAAACCTCAGAAGACAAGCCTGAGGATCAAAAGGATCTTAATAGCCTTAAACCTTGGACATTATGCAACAAAATATTGATCAGTAGCAAGACATGTAACATTCTGTACTTAAGTAGGAAAAACTTCATTCAGAGATACAAGTTAGACAAAGTTGAAGATGGGGTTTGAAGACTAAATGTAATAAAATGGTTAGGAAAAAACCAGGATATGTATAACTGAAAGAAGAGAAGGCAAAGGGAAGACATGGTACTAGTCTTCTGCTACTGGAAGGATAAGGGTGCGATTTGTTCTCTATGATGCCTAAGACAAGATAATAACCAATGGGTGGAAGCTTTATAGAGAAAGACCCAAACTCAAAATACAGAAGAATATACTGATCATGGGAGCTGCTAATAAACAGAATAGCCTGCCTCCTGGAGTTCTGGTATTCCATCACTGGAGATTTTAAAAAAGATGTTCGACAGCCATTTGATTAGGATGATCTGATTCCTGTTGTGGCAGGAGATAGGACAATAGAGGATTTCTGTGGTGTCTTTCCAACCCTATGATTTTGTGAATTGTTGTCAAGAAGCCTATGAAAACAGTCAGGAGTTTGAAGGGAATTTTACCATATCTTTACTTGGATTCACACATATTTCAGAAGTTGGAACCCAACCTCCTCACCATTATGTATAACTAAAAATCCTGAGCTTCAACATTGGACAATCCTGCTGAATTGAACAATGTAAGAGCTGAAATCATGCATCCTTCTTTAGTTCAAAAGAACAACTTTAGTGAAGGATGGTTTTGTTTTTTTCATGGAAATGGAAAGTATTGGAACATTTTGTCAATAATCCATGAAATCTTTAGAAACTTTGCATGAAATATCCCTTAGAATTGCAAAGTGAAGTAAACTTTTCACTCTTGAAAGAAACTTCATAGGGCTTGCTTTCCGAGAGCTGCCAAAATGTTGCTTGGAATGAAGCTGTGTTTAAATTGGTTGGAATATACAGAGAATACAGAGAAGTTGCTTCAGCAATGTTGGCTTCACAATAAGGACATTTTAAACAACACCAACACAGCCCTCCAAACCAACCTTAATTTGTTTTGTGGGATATACTTCATTATTCATTACTAAGCTTTGTCTTTGAAAACTCTGTCCAATGAATCAATGAAAATACCTCAAATTTATTATTAAGTTGTTTGTTTTGTGAAAAAAAAACCCAGTGTCTTAAAATCCAAGTTGTTTGTCTGGCTAAGTGAAGATTTTGGAGCTGATCACAAAATTTGTCATTCAACATTGAACTTCAATGGTTATTAAATGGAATTAAGCTTAGATGAATATATAAACTGAAGGAAAAGCCTTATTTTTTAAAATTTACTGGAAAGGATCAAAGGCTTAAGGCTTTCCAAAATATTCACTTTCAGTATAACTGGCAGATATATATGGAATATACCAAACATGGAAGAAACGAAAACTGTCATTGCTTTTTATAATTTATAGTCAACTAGAAAGAATGAAGGTGTAACAAAATGTCTCTTCATAAAGTACTTCAAGGAACTCAACTGAACTCAACTGAACTCATTCATTCTGTTTCCAGTCTGAAAAACTGCTGAAAATCCATTTACCGCTGCCAGGGGATCTCCAATGAGTTTTGGGAACTGAACTTTATTGCCAAATTTAATTCCAGTTTCTATTTAGAGATGTTTGGGGAAATATGCCCTTGTTTATCTCTAAATGATTAAGTGGGTTCTGTGTATCACCATTTAATTTTCATCAACATAGCTTTGCAAAGCTGTTTTTTTCTGCATTTAAGATTATAAAAAAAGGACTATAGCAGGCTTTAACCCTACAAACCAAAATTTGGAAGGTTACGCGTATCATGTAGCTTTATTGCTTGCCATAGAAACAAATTATGTATGAAGTTAAAATAATGTAAGAAGTTTGAAATAAATATTGCATCGGAATATTGATAATTCTAGATCCCTACATTCAGCAGTTTAGAGGCAAAATGGATTCTGGATTGCAGTGTTAATGTTTGAGCAATTTTAAAAAGCCATGAGCTTGACCCGGTCTGTTCTATTTGCCTATTTGCCTATTGTATTCGTATGCTTCTATAGGTAGTCCTTGACTTACGACCACATTTGGGGCTGGAAATTCCATCAATAAACAATGCAGTTGTTAAGTGAGTTGCACTCAATTTGATGACCATTTTTTGACATGGTTGTTAAGTGACTCATATACAGTCAGCGAGTCTAGTTTCTTGCCATTGACTTTGCTTATCGGAAGCTCTCTAGGAAGGTTGCAAATGACGTTGGGATCCTGCAAACATTGTAAATACGGTACATGGTGGTTGCCTAGTGTTTTGTTTACGGAACTATGGGGATACTGTGACAATTGAAATTGTATAAGTCAGGGGTGTCAAACTCAATTTCACTGAGGGCCGCATCAGGGTTGTGCTTGATCTCAAGGGGAGCGGGGTGTGGGTGTGGCCAGGGTGGGTGTGGCCAGCTCAACATCACTTGTGTCGGAGCACATGTGGTAGCCTGAGCTCTCTGTCAGCAAAGAGCTCCATTTTTGGCTACAACCCTCTGCCAGCGAAAACAGAGCTGGGGAGTGATGCCTGCAGCCCTCCTGACCTTTGTTTTCACTGTTAGAGGCACCGTGAGCCGGTCCTTCACTGTTTCCAGGGTGGGCCCATGGCCAGATCTAAGCATCCCATGGGCAGATCCAGCCCACAGGCCTTGAGATTAGCACCCCTGGTGTAAGTCATAAGTCACTTTTTTCAGTGCTTTCCCAACTTCACAGGATTGCTAAATGAATGGTCAGAAGTTGAGAGCTACCTGAACTACACAACACTCTATCAGACCAAGTGCTATTTAAATTAGACATTCTTCTGGGTTTTTTTTAAAGAAAAAGTATCTCAAGGCATTTTAGGTGCTACTACTAATCTCATGGAAGTTCCCATTCATTCAAAGGAAGCCTTCTGATCTATTAAATTGCTGAAGCCATGAATGTCAAACAGCCTGTTTAGAGTGATTTTTCCAACTGCAACATTAACTTTCTAGATGATAATTTCTTTCCTATTTGTTTTAAACAGTGATAATTTAGGGAAAGTAGAGAAGCAATTTCATGCTTCAGGTATAATATAGATTGCAGCTTCTTATCCCATACTGGCAGTAACATTACTAAGGCCTTCTAGTTAATATACATTCAGAGTCCACTACTACTGCCACTGTAATAAATTATAAAGTAATTATAGTAAATTTCTGTTTAAAGGCTCGAACTCTGAATTTTGATAGTATTGTTTAGAACCAGTATTTTCTAGAAATATAAGCCCTTCTGAAACTGAGCTCAAGTTAGGATCAAAATATATATTTAGCATAAACTAAAACTGGACTAAAAACTTTTCATGTCATGTAAGAGCAACAAGGGATATAAATGAAATTGTTATTATGCAAACAATGTGTTGTAATCAGTGGGAGGCCAGTGTGTTTCCAGCCATATCCAAAATGCACTTAACTGAATTTATTCATCCTTTAGAAGGGAGATGAATGTTTTCCTCTGGGCTAAAAGCTGCTGAAACAATAGATACTCCAACCAGCAGAGTCTTCCTCATTATTCTGTTTCATTTCTTAGCTTTGTCCAAATACAGGATATGATATAGGCAGATAAATGCCAAGAAATTCTCCTTTGCTTATTGAGGATCTGACTGGGACTAATGCCAGATTCTTTTCTTTGTTTTATTTATTTTATATTGTCAGAGCTGTGCTGTAAAGGTATATTAGCCCCTAATGGCACAATGATGTGTTAGGAAAGTAAAACAACACCAATGACAAAATTACAAGCAATTAAATTGATTCCAGATTAGAATCTAACAGAAATCCATAGAGCACATTATTGATTGATTCATTGATTAAAAAATTGTATGTCTTCTCAGTCATAGATTCAGTAACTAGTACAATAAAACAATCATGTGCAGGTAATAACCAATACCGATAGAACCAGCAGATCAGTTATCAATATATTAACACAAATCCTGGTCATTACACATACAACTCAGATGTAACATTAACACATTCCTGAAGTCTCTGTATGAGAGTAATACTTTAATAGCCCTTTTGAACATTAATTGCAGTAATGATATCTAACCTCAAATTTAAGGATCATAATGCAATTTTTAAAGGAAAAGAAAGCTTAAAAGAAGAGAAAGCTTTCACAATTATGTTATAAACAGAAAAACTAAAATGTTCACCATATTTCTCATGTCTTCTGTGTTCCCATGTCAAAAACAACAATAAAAAACATTCTAATCATTGACACAGCCAGCGCTAGCACATTCCTTTGGCTATATATTCCCTACAGTGTGTCTGCTTACTCTCTTGTAATCCCTTCCTCTCCAATGAATCCCTTTTTGCTAGTTATTCAAAAATCAGACAAAGGACAGAAGAATGGGAGGAAAAGGAAAGCTGAAGTAAAATCATAAGCACAGTCTCAGTCCTATGATTTTCCACCTAGTATTTGCATCACTTACTGAGTTACCATTCCTAATTGTGGTCACTTAATGAAGTGTACCTGTATATATAGTTCTATAACAGGCACATCACAACTGAAACATGAAGTAATATTAAGACATCAGTCTAGAAACTGGGAGATTGAAAACAACACAGAATCACTTATGTGAGATGGGCAGTGTAGAAATTAAATCAATCAATCAATCAATCATCACCTTAGGTACAAAGCCAGTTGGGTGATCTTGTGCTAGCCACTTTGTGCCAGCTCTAAGGAGGAGGCAATTTCAAACCACTTCTGAAAAAACTTTCCAAGAAAACTGCAAGGAGTTTTTAAGCAGTGTCTGAGAATTAGATATGATTGAATCGGGGGTGGGGGTGGGGAATCCCTCATAACAGAAAGTGTCCAACTTTTTGTTTAGGTTTCCAAATTGTGTTCCATAAAACCCTTTTTTTTTCTCCAGGAATTTAATGGATTCATGAGATGCTACTCAGAAAGGAAAAGAAAAAAAGAAAGATTACTGGGAATACACCAAGTTTGCTATCACTGAGCTTTGCTTCTTGATCAGGGACCCCAATAGTTCTTCACTAACACATTCTGTAGTTTAAAAATCATTGCTTTAGGATGGTGTAGCAAAGAGAATTTATCTTGTAAAATAGGACCTGGTTAATGACATCAAGAGTTGAAGCTAAGCAGGTGTGAGCCTAACCAAGAATTACCGAGGTATTATTGTCTCTTACATATGTTGGCTGGCATTGACCAAGAACACTTGGTAAATTTAATTAGATCATGGAGGCAAACACCAGTCAATAATCAGAGTCATTTGTTTCAGCCTAAAATATTCTTAATTTGTCTGGGTTTAAATTATAATTCCCTTGATTCAATCACATTGCCCAAACAGGTTGGATGAAGGGAATGAGAGGATTACTGTGTATAAACCCAATCATGTATTTTTTTTCAGTTAGGGGAGATGGAGGATGTCAACAGCAATTAGCATTTGAGGTGAACCTGTTTAATCCAGTGGAACATCTTATTCAGTCAGCCTTGCTATGTATATATGTCGAATGACTAGCACAAAGTCACCCAAAGAGCTGCATAAATTAAAGGGGAGGCCTGAGACTCTGCACCTCCAATCCAATATCAGCAGCAATACAAGCATTGGCTTTTCTTTACGGAGGAAGAAGTAGAACAAATTGTTTAATTAGTACATGTGTGTAAGAGAGAAAATATGGTTCCTATTCTAGGTATATCCAAGGTATATAAAGTCCTCTATTCCAACATTATTATTTTTATTATGGTTCGTCACACAGCTGCAAGATGTTCAGACTGGATTGTAGGTATAGTTAGACTTCTGCACCAAAGACAAATTCCTTGTATGTCTATCACACTTGGCCAAATAAAGTAATCAGTTCAATTCAATTACATTTTTATCTACCTCCTTCCCAAGGACGTGGGATAGGCAGACGCTGTTTGTTGGTGTTAAAGGTATTATCGCATGATGTAAGCTGCTCCGAGTAAACCTATCTATTGCAATTGACCAAGTGTGATTTTGTCAATGCCGATGGTGTTCAAGTGGTGCCCCAATTGTTTTGGCGTTGCACCCATGGCGCCTATTACTATTGATACTACCATTGCTTGCTTTTGCCACAATTGTTCTATTACTATTTACAAATCTTTGTATCTTCACTAGTTATTTCTCTTCTGCTGTCTCAAGATACAAATTTATTTGCTGTCCATCTCATGGTTCAAGGCAACTCTGAACTGCTATTATTCATCCATAAATTTGAGATAGCAGTCAGGCGTTATGGTTCAAAGAAGATTGTAGTGATATCATGAGACAATTACTTTAGTTTGCAACATCTTAATCTGACCCATTAGCTCTAGTTTACCACATTCTAGAAATTTTATGACAAGAACATCAATGCTTTTTCCCCAGGATACCTTTCTTTGCCCTTTTGGCATTCAGTGGGAAGGCCCAAAGGAGTCGTTCTAAGAACATTCACCTAGCTACCTGGCTTTCTCTCTTTGATTAGAAACACAGGGTCATCAGGAGTCCAGCTCCACAGAGAATTTGAAGTAGAGGCTCTTATATTATTATTTTTCATTTCAAACGTTTATTTGAAGGTAATTCTGGAAGGAATCATTACAGACAGAAGGACAGGACTCAACCCTAAGTTATAATGTAATCCTATTTTTCTCCATAGGAATGAAAACATATAGATGGCTTATATACTGGATTAAAAAGCACCCTAAAGAATAGGGTGTTTGATTACTATGAAAATTGGGAATTCAAACAAATGTTGACGTAGCTGCCAGTTTCATGAAAGAATCTAATTTGCAGCAAAGCACAGATGGTGTGTTTTCAATAAGAGGTTGGGTATGCCAAGAGATCTTTGGATTTGGAAACATATTTTGAGGAGGAGGAGGAGGAGGAGGAGGA
>JANHFL010005901.1:0-13909 GCA_032468155.1 Oxyrhabdium leporinum
ATGGATGGATGGATGGATGGATGGATGGATGGATGGATGGATGGATGGATGGATGGATGGATGGATAGAGATAGAGAGATAGAGAGATAGAATAGAGAGATGATAGAGATGATAGATGGGACAGACAGCAGACAGACAGACAGACAGACAGACAGACAGACAGACAGACAGGACAGGACAGGACAGGACAGGACAGGACAGGACAGGACAGGACAGGACAGGACAGATAGATAGATAGATAGGGGTGGCGATGGGAGAGAGACAGAAAAATAGAGAGAGAGATTGAACAAATCAGGTTTTATCTCTTAAGCAATTCCAGTCCTTTGTCTTTTTTATCATCATGACATATCAAGACCCAGACAGTTTAGTCAGAATTGCAATCCACAGAATGAAAAAAGTATGCATCAACGTTTTGCTTTACCACAATAATGAAAGATAATAGTTATTTGTAGGAAATAGGCCTCCAAATCATAGCCATCATTTCTGGATTTTTTTTCTTTGTCTTTCTTTTTTTCTTTTTCTTTCTTTTTTCTTTTTTTCTTTTTCTTTTAAAGCGGAGATCAAAAAAGAAGAAAATATTCTTTGTTATGCCTGTGTCATATACGCAAGCGGCTTCCACGGTAGAATTCTAATCTTATTTATCAAGTTAAGATTTAATCTTCGAATCTCTTAACTGTTTTGCCCTATGCAGAGTCTATTATTGTTAATATAAATACTATCAAAACAATTTGTTTTTAAAATGGCAAATATGGGGGTGGGTGGGAGGAATGACTCACGGTGTGAAATGAGTCCCTCTAGAATCTGATAAGTTTGTAAGAAATAAGTATTGATTTTTATTGCTCTCCCTGGCCTTTGATGATCTCCTCTGTAATACCGTCTCTTCGGTAATATTTTCTATCAAGAAGAAAGGAGTAAATTGTAGAAAAAATGCGGCGGTGAGGCATGAGCTGTAAATAAGTTTCATTGAATAAAGGCTAGGAGGGGTGGGATTATATAATCCCTACTGTAGGAATAAAACTACATCACTCAAATTTATAAAGGGACTAATGGATCCCCTTATTAATAGTGGCAACATGTGTCTGTCAGGGTTCCAGGTAATAGATCCATAGCAAGCAAAAACTCTGAGGCAGGTAGATTCCTCAAAGAATCACTTTATTGGGTATCTATTTGCACAGATATATATATATATTTGCACAGATCTGGTGAAAACTGACTCTGAAGGTTCCCGCGGTTTTCACCTGATTAAAAATAAAAGTTTGTCACTTTCTCAAAACAAATCAGTCATATGGTCCAATCGCAGCGCTGTCTGGTTGCCTGGTGACATCACTCCGCCTTCCTTTGATCAAGTGTGAGAACGTCCTTGGGTCCCAAGAGAAAGTATTTTGTTTTGGCTACAAAATCCCAGCTATCTCAAATCCCCCCTCCCTATCCCTCAGCTCCAGTGTGGCAACAGTCTATTCACCAAATTTTCTTTTGTAAACCCTACTCAGAGAGTCAAATGGTAAAAGGAATTTCCATTTGCTGAAAGAGGAGAAAAACTACTTCTTTAAATTGGGACTAAACAGTTGAAGCTCGAAATACAGTTGATTGGGCCAGTACCAGATAACCAAGAGAAAGGGAAAAATCCAGAGAAGAGGTCTCAACTTGCTATATGCATGGTGAGATGTGGGGGGCTTCAATATTTGGACTCGTCGTAGGCTTTCAAATTGTTGAGTTCTGACTATAAACTCCATATGTATTTCATGGAAGGGGTTTTGGCTGCAACTTTAGTGTCTTCTCTACCAGATAGACGATTTTATTTGGGTGACATTTTACCCCTCCTTCAACAGCAGACCTCAGAGTTGTGCATTCCCTCTCGGGAAGTTGTGCACTGTGCAACAGCCACTTCCTTGCATGCTTCATAAGTAGCAAGACAAATCTCCCCCATTTCCATCTGGCCTAGAAATTTTAATCGTTTTACAGACCCCCGCCCACTCTTGAGACCAGCTGTGCTGCCACCGAAGTTGTTTATGAGCATTTTCATTTGGAAATCCAGCTTTGGTCTTCCGAGTGTGCCATTCACTCCAGCTCCCTCTTCTTGTCACACATCTGCCCACACAAATGAAATGTTGTAAAGCATGCATATGCAAGCAGAACAAAGCAATGAATTTTGCTGGAGTTGTTCAATATTGTTTGCTAGTGGAATCTATTTATAGCTCAGACTGTCTCTCCTCCCTCCCTTTCTTTTCCCACTCTTCAACAACTGTTCCCCCCCCTTTTTTTTTTTAAGTCTGCAAGTTAAAAAAAGACACTGTGATGCAGCAATCTTTACTGATAGTTATCTTGTGGCTGAGTTGGTAGGGCACAAATTGTTTTGCTCAAATGTATGTTTAAGTCAGATTTAGAGCCCTGCAATTTAAAATGTGGCACTGTACGATTAGTCTGAAGAAATTAATAACAACTGAAACCTGACAATAAAACTCCTTTTTTATGACCCTGTAATCCCTTAATTTGGGGTAGAGTTGTGGTGACTGGATGGAGCTGAGCGTTTACTGGCCGAATGCCCTTCCTCATGCCATGTGGAGTTTGCAGCAGATATGACAATAAATGATGGTAAAGAGGCAAATAATATTTCACTTTGGATTCTCTTCTTTCTGCCCATCTGTCCATGCTATGATTTCAGACTGTTAAAAAGCGAAGGAATAGGCAGAAATGCCACCTGAGCACAAATAAATGTGGTACGTCCAGTCTGCTGGTGTCTGGTGGCAACATTACAACATTTCCATAGCCAACCTGTCCAATTCTGTGTGTTTCAAAAGCACTTAGATTGCACTGGTGTGACAAACGTGTCTGGGCTTCAGAGAGAAGATCGAAATAGCAATAGCAATAGCACTTACACTTATATACTGCTTCACAGTGCTTTACAGCCCTCTCTGAGCAGTTTACAGAGTCAACATATTGCCCCCAACAATTTGGGTCCTCATTTTACCGACTTCAGAAGGATGGAAAGCTGAGTCAACCTTGAGCCTGGTGGGATTTGAACTGCCGAATTGCAGTCAGCAGAAGTAGCTTGCAGTACTGCATTCTAACCACTGCGCCATCACGGCTCATTTACTGAAAGTAAATAAATAAAATACCTTCTTCTACCCTCCAAAATACAGAAGAGTCCTTGATATCTTAGTTTGTTTTATAACAGGACTTTTCTTTTATATGGGTGCATTTGAGCACCTGAGTCTCAATCTAAGAAGAGATTCTGACCGCAGGAAAAAATTGGATCCCAAAATAACATCCATCTCTTGTCCCTTCAAACCTTTTTTTTTAATAGACATCACCATAGCCAACTTAACAGTTCTGTGTTGTTCTCAGGCTGTCCAAGTGATGCATTTGAGGTACTTTCCCAGTCTCCCAAAGCCCTACAGTCTGGATGGAGAGCTTCCACTCAACCCTGGAAAGACCGTGTGGCTGTTTGGTCAGTTGCTTTGACTCCCGTTAGTTTTCCTGTTGCAATTCAAGATGTGGCCAACTTTAAAGTCCTCCATGGCGTGGGTCCACATTACTGTAGGTGTGGGAATGTGTCTCGTTCGTGATTTCTGCCTATCCCAGCAGATCAAGGAGATCTGGTTCTGAGTTCCATTGTTGAAATAATGTCCCTTGATGGATCCCCCAAAGTGTGCCTTCCATGTCGCAGCTTTTCTATGTGGAATATAAACATACTAACCTATTAACCTGACTATTCTCCCAGGCATTGGGGCTAGAATGTTATTTTTGGGAGAAGGCGGGTCTACCTGTTCTTATTGTGACTTTTTTTTTAAAGCCCTGGACTACTATAGACATTTCTTTTTATGCAATTTTAAATGTGATGGATTACCATGGTTGCCTTTATTGCACTGCCCAGAGTGCTTTGGTAAATGAGCAGCCATATAAATATAGA
Organism: Oxyrhabdium leporinum; assembly: GCA_032468155.1. Taxonomy (NCBI): domain Eukaryota; kingdom Metazoa; phylum Chordata; class Lepidosauria; order Squamata; family Cyclocoridae; genus Oxyrhabdium; species Oxyrhabdium leporinum. The sequence goes on from JANHFL010005901.1 coordinate 3,911, forward strand.
AAGGAAAAAGAGAGATAGAGACCTAAAGGAATACTTTTTGTATTCAATAAACAGCGAGTGGGGAAAGAATTGTATCCCTGATGATAGATTGACACTTCAGTATAACTATTGATGAGTCAGGGCTATTAGAAAGTTTGCCAGGCTGGCCCACGATTTTTGGGAGGAGAGAAACAGTTATCTCACACTCTTCCAGGAGCAACAGCAGCAGCAGTGCAGAGCTCAGAAAAGCTGGGGAGATGAGATGATATCCCTTCTGGATTTGTCTGTGCTGAACACAAATTCTGGAGCCAGAAGACTCTGACAGCAGCCCTGGGGAGGCTCTTCAACCAAGATAGAGTTGATAATTACAGTAATCGTGTCAGCCTTGTCAATATGACCTGCACAGCACCAGAATGAAGTGGAAGTGATAGAAATGGATTGAACACATTCCAACGGTTTCTAAATCATTTTGATCAGAAAATGCAGCATCCTCCAGATAATTTGGATGAAAAATCAGGAAATTCTTTGCCATTAGTGATTGTGGCTGGGGCAAATAAGTCTGAAATATCTGAAGAGAAACAGGTTGTTTGCCTTCTGGCTTGCCCATCACATTCTCTCTCCTCTAAAAGAACTAGTCCCTGCCAATAGAAAACCGGTATTGCAGAGAAAATGTCGGTCTTAAATCTCAAATAATAAAGGATTTCTTGGCCAGGCTTGTGCGTCTTAAAAATAGCGGCATAATCTTAAAACTACTAACATACCCAAACCATTCTGTAGGCAGAAGGTAGCAATTGCAAGCTATTGACGTCTCTGAGAAGGTAATTAATGATTTTCTGGTTAAGAAATTTCTGATAAACTGCCAAAAAAATGGAGAATATTTTAGAATCCACGGTGTGAAAATTATTAGCTTCCTCTAGAGAAGTTTGATATATCCAGTCTTGGCTTTGCACATCACTTACCACAGGCCTGCTTTTACATATGACATCTACACAGTTGAAGGGATACATGTATTCTAGGCTATTTCATTTGTATTGAGCATCCAGGCTCAGAAAGCCATCATCTTAATTGCCTGCAGTGCCATGATGTGTCTTCATTCAATTTTATTTTGTGCTAAATGGTGAACCAACTGTTTAATAAAACAACTGTTGCTGCTGTTTTCCGATTAAACCTGGTGGGATCAGCATTATTATAAGGGAAGATTCAGTAGAGAGTGCTTTGCTGAATCCCCCAAACCTCTGAGTTAAGCCCTGCTTAACTTAAACACTAAGTGCTAACAGCAGGTAAAGTAACTGGAATTTTGCTTTTGGTGTGAGGCCACCTAAGTTATAGTAGCTGCTTTGGAAATTGTGTCAGTGTTTCAGGAAAAAAAATAAATTTCAGCCCATTGCTGGGAATTTGAAATTAGATTTTACTGTTAGCAAATCTTCATGTGACTATTTTTTGTGACCCAAGTTATTTTGTTAGTGATACGTGCTGTTTTAACGTGTATACTCTTTATAGGGTTGGGGGAGAGATAAATGAACCCATTACCCATAAATGGCTGGTGTCTCATTGTTTCACCAATCTCATTTGCCTATAAAGAGCAGGCATTCGTTGTATTATTATATCCCTTTAAAGCTAAGTTAATTCCATTATAGTCTCCCCTGTGATGTTCCTAGTGTGATTCTTCAGGCAATAAGTCATGCCAGCCCATTTAAGATCAGGGAAACATCACTTCCAATCATATTCATGTTCTTATTGGAGATACATCCATTTACGCAAGCTGGAATATGGGAAAAAACAAATTGCAGAATCCCTTTGGTAGAAAACCATGACACCCATATTATGCCTTGCTTTCTTTTTCTACACAAAGCCCTCCCCCCTGCATTTCCGGAGCATTTTCCAAGCACAGAGAAAGAAATTTTATCATTTTCCCAGTTAATAATCAACTTCAAAATTCTTAGTACCAAAGTTAGCTTATTAAAATCCATTAACCTAGTCCAGAAAGTAGTTTAATTATTGTGCTCTGTTTACATGTATCACTATATTCCAAACAGGGTAGTTTAAGATGCCATAAAAGGGAGCCAAATTATCTACTTAACCTCATGAGATAAAGAGTTTAAGAGACTAATTTGGCAGCGAGAAGCTCATTTACTTTTTCATGGGTAAAGTAATTGAGAGAAAAGAGCCAGAAAATGATCAATTTAAGTTTCAGTCGTAGAAGAGTATTTTCCATATATTAACTTAGGTTGATTAACTGATAATATAGGCAACATACTCAAAGAAAAGGAAACATTTACCTCATTAGGAGGGAACACTATACATTCAGAAGAGACAGAAAAACAATGATAATGGGCCCAATTATTATGAGTGGAAGAGTTTTGAATTTGTCCTTCTTTTGGCAGTGATATCATCACAATCATATCAAATCACCAGTTCTTTGCTGCTATTGGTGGAAAAAAAATTCTTGGTCATTGATTCATTGAGAGATTTTGTACTTCTCATTCCCCTCCTAGCCATCTTCTTCTAATTTCCTAGATCCTAATAGCACTAGGGAAAGGAAGAATATGTCTCCATTTTTCCTGCTAATTAATGGGCAGGTAGGCTTCAGGAAATAGGGCAGAGGGATTGGTCAAGAGTCACATATTGTTCATAGTTCCCCACATGAGATATGAGTGCACATCCAAAGCTCTGCTAGTGAGACATTTTGTTATTTCACAGAATTAATCAAATGTACATGGAGATGAGGCAGGAACAGGCCTTTTACTTAACAAAAAGGACATAGCTAAATGGTTCTGTTCTGTGCTATTTATGAAGTTAGATGATGTTCTATTTGAAATATAAGCTTTGTTATCATCACTTTCATCACACAGGTCCTCCTGGGAAGCAAGCCACTGGATTGCTTTTGCTATTAACTTGGAGTGGTTTGAAATAGTTAGTCTATTATCATCCTCATCCTTTCCTTAATTCTGATATTCTTCTAACAGAGTTGCTTAAAAATAGCATAGAAGATTATACCATCCAGAGGATAGCTTATTGCAACTGAGTTTCTGTGGGAAAAATGCTAGCTGGTGGTTGCTTAGCTTGGCGTTAAGAGGTCAATGAATGCAAGTGAATGTAAGAGTGGCTCATAGTGAATTATATATTTCAACACAAGACAATTATTAGGTTTTATGATGATATAATATAAAGGTGAAACATAATTGTTCTGCTTTTGTTAGCTCAGATGTGTATGTGGGTAAGGTTCTACATTTAGGCAAGAAAAACCAAATGCAGAGGCACTGACTAGGTGGAACTGGCTCAACAGTAGTAACTGCAAGAAGGATCTTGGAGCCCTAGTGGACAGTCAGTTAAATATGAGCCAGCAGTGTGCTAAAGCTACCAAAAAACCAATGCAATCCAAGGCTGCAATAACAGAGGAACAGAATCAAGATCACAAGAACTGATACTACCGCTTTATAATGCCTTGGTAACATCACACTTGGAGTACTGCATCCAACTTTGGTCACCACAATATAAAAAAGATGTTGAGACTCCAGAATGAGTGCAGAGAAGAGCAACAAATATTATTAGGAGAATGGAGCTTAAAACCTATGAAGAATGGTTGAAAGAATTGGGTATGTTTAATTTAATGAAAAGAAGGACTACAGGTGACATGATAGCAGTGTCCCAATATCTCAGGGGTTGCCACAAAGAAGTGGAGGTCAAGTTCAGGTCCAAAGCACCAGAAGTCAGGACAAGAAGCAATGGATGGAAACTAATTAAGGAGAGAACCAGCCTAGAACTAAGAAGAAATTTCCTAACAGTTAGAACAATTAATCAGTGGAACGACTTGCCTCCAGAAACTCTGAACGCTGGAAGTTTTTAACAAGAGATTGGATAACCGGTTGTGTGAAATGCTGTAGGGTTTCCTGCCGAAGCAGAGGGTTGGACTAGAAGACCTCCAAGGTCCCTCCCAACTCTGTTATTCTGTTATAATACATTCTGTAATCCCTAATGCTAAAGCAGGATAGATGTGCGTAATTTCCAGCAGTTTGGTCTATCGACATTAGAATAAATGTGGAAAATATAAAGCATAATCAAAAGCTGCTCAGGTCAGGTAGCATTTTATTTCTTTTAGCATGCAGCTTTTACAGATACAGGTCAAGCAAAAAGTCAGAATATCAATATTAAAATATTATATGTGTTGCCATCTAGGCATTATGCTACTGAATATGAAAGAACAAATGTTTTTGAAGGCTGAAAAGGTGGCTAACACTAAGTGGAAAATTGAATTTTCCTGTGTGATAATAGTCCCCAGTTTGTGCCAATCTCTTTATTGTATTTCGGTGATGCTTTGCGATTAAAATGATTATTTAGCTTCTCCCATAATCTAATTTAAAGAGGAAAATAAAAAGAAGTGATTGTGGTATACTTCATCTCATATCAATCTGTTGGCACCAAAATTAGCTTCATTCGTAGTTCCATTTGATTATTTTGGGTGCTGTTAATTTTTTTGCTTTATGAATTCAGCCTTTCATAATGCTGTCTCTTCCATATGAAGAAAAATATTCTGACAAACAGTTGTCTGTTGACTATGTTCAATTATATGGTTTTTATAATGAATTGATAGAACTGGATAAGATACTAACAGGAACAGAAGAAAGATTGATAAAAAAATTGTATAGCTACTTATTGCGTATTAAATTGAAAGAGGAAGAAGTGAAGGAGACAATGATAGCATGGGCAAAATTGTTTTGTTATACAATAGAATTAGATAAATGACAGAAACTATGGAATAGAAACTATACATTAACAATGTCATCTGCATACAAAGAAAATTTGTATAAGATGTTTTATAGATGGCATTTTGTACCGGCGAGGTTGGCAAGGATGTTTGAAGATAAATCAGCTAAATGTTGGAAGTGCCACCAGATACCTGGATCACATTATCATATGTGGTGGACATGTGTAGAAGTCAAAAAAATATTGGACAAAAATACATATGTGGTTGGAAAAGATGACACAACAGCATATTGATCTAAAACCTGAAATATTTTTTGTTGGGGATTTTACTTGAAATTTATAGCAAAGAGAATGTATATTTAATTATTCATGTATTTGCACAAAACTGGAAAAATGAAGTGATTCCTGCAGAGGAAAATGTGATCAGGAAAATATTAGAATGTGCAGAAATGAATAGATTAACACTAGCAAGTAAAGAGAAGGAACAAACTGAATATTACATGATATGGGACTCATTTTATCGTTGGCTAGAAAATAAATATGAAAGCTAGAAATAAAAGAAGATTAGTGAAATATAGAAAATCTGTTAATAGCATAAAATACGTTAAGATGAGGACTGTTATAATGACTGATATATTATGATATATTATTTACATTAGTAATGATAAGAGTAGAGAATTAATACTAATGCGATGAATATGGCTGTAAATTTTAATTGTTATTGCACAAAATATTTGTACCCAGACGACACACTGTTTAATGGAAGATGGACTGTTTGTATTAAAAATAAAATAAAAAATTACTTTAAAAAAACCTATTTCTTTTTTGCAATGCATTCTAAAAAGCATACAGTAGAATTTCAGCAGAAATTCAACACATCCACCATTCTGCCTCCTAATGGAAAAATAACATGAAGTTTCCATGCAGATTAGGAGATCCAACCTAATTTAAATCCAGACAAATCAACATACACCAGGGGACAGGCTGTCCTTAAGAACAAGGTGTTTGTTTTCCAAGGTATGGCTGAACACAGGAGCCCTTTTCTACTTAGTGAGAATCTAACTTTCTGGTTTTGGTCTTTGCCAATGATGTATTTTTTTTATTGTGACTAAATTAAGATGCAACTAAACTACAGATACCTAGTTTGCTTTTGGTACCATTTTTTTTTTTGACTTGGTGCTTCCATCTGGTTATGGCAAAGGAGATCTGCAGCACATTCAGCTTTGTGCAAAGATTTTTGCTGCTTTGCTCATTGAATACAATTCTAAACCTTTAAAAAGCATACAGAGCCCTCGTTTCTAAACAGACTACCAACAGAAGTTCAAACAGGAACTTCTTAAAGTCCTATCTGGAAATAATGCAGGTTGAATCTGGGTCTTTCTCCATACAAACTTTGTGTAAGTTAAGTACTGACTGTGTAGGTGTGCCTGTATAGGATCCTGTCCTAACCCACCCGCTGACAAGAACTTCAACTCCTGTTAACCCAGTGTTTCTCAATTTTAAGATGGGTGCGCTGTAACTTCTAGAATTCTGGGAATTGAAGTCCGCCCAGCTTAAAGTTTCTGGTGTTAGCCTCAGCCAACATAGCCAATGGCAATAGAGGAATCAGAACTCCAGAACATCTGCCCTTGCCTCCAATCTATTGCTGTAAATCTTTCCTGGTTAATAATGTATGATCAAGTCCATGATCTGACACTTGTTTAAAAGTAGATGTCATTTGTATTCGTTGCCAGTTTTAAATGCTTATTTATCACTCTAGTGAGTAGTACAAATATTTGTTCATAAAGTGTGTGCTACTGTATATATGGGAACATTGCCTCTAATAATATTGTTGGGTTGCTTGCATGTAATACATAATATGTACTTTTTCTAAAGCACACGTACAGTGTGGAAATAATGGTATTGCCATTTGGTACTGCAAAATCATTTAGAGCAGGGAAATAAAGAGCACTGGAAAAGCACACAAATCTTGTTTCTCCCTTTCCTCTTTTTCCCCCGTTTCTTATTTTCCTTCTGCTTCCTTCCCTTCTCTTGAGTTCATGCTGATTTGTTTAGAGTTAGTGATAGTGCTTGTCTAATAACTCCCAGGGTGCTGCATTAGAGGGAAAAGCACTAGAAAGTACATATCATTGGTACTTGCTTTAATTGTATGCCTCATTATATATCCCCTAATTGTGATGACTCAGTGGGATATGCTATCACCAGGATCACAGCCTTCATGCCTCTGAATTCCAGCTGGGGAGCAGCAGAAGAAGAGGGGTATGGCTTCCATATCTGCAGGCTGCTTGTGACTTTGGGGCTACCAAAGGTGACCACTACAAGAAAAAAAAAAGATATTAGACTCTTTTAGCCTGGTTCACCAGGTCAATTTTTTGTATCCTGAATTATTTTAATTTAAAATGAGCATCTTCTAAAGGGCAGTGTCCTTGAACGGTTGCCTTTTGGCTGCAAACAGCCATCTGGTGATCAAGGGATGTCAACAGAAGGAGCGGCAACAACATTTTTCAGGCTTTATCTTGCGGTTTGTGAAGGAGGTAAGGTTGCAAAAGAAGATGATTTGCCTCTCAGAACTATCTCATTCTTGATTGATGATTAGATGCCAACAAGTCATTGTTGATTCTTAGCAATCACATACATAGATTTTCTCCATGATGATCTGTTCCTAATTTGGTCTTTTAGGTCTCTCAACAGTATACTAATTGACACGGTAACTGAGTCTGTCTACTTCACTGCTGGTTGTCCTCTTTTTCTCTTTCCTTCCACTTTTCGCAACATTAGAGTCTTCTCCAGAGAACTAGATCTTTGCCTAATGTGTCCAGAATATGATAATTTGAGCTTGGTCATTGAGTTTGGCCTTGAGTGAGAACTCTGGGTTGATGTAGTCAGTTGGTTTTTTTCTTGGCTGTCCATGGTACTTTCAGTGGTCTTCTCCAATTCCACGTGGAATATTGAAAAAAGAGGAGGAAATTCTGTGACCAAAATAGCAATAGCATTTAGAATTATATACCACTTCGCAGTGCTTTACAGCCCTCTCTAAGCGGGTTACAGCATCAGTATATTTCCCCCAAGAATCTGGGTCCTCATTTTACTGACCTCGGAAGGATGGAAGGCTGAGTCAACCTTGAGCTGGTGAGAATCGAACTGCCAAACTGCAGTCAGCCGGCAGTCAGCAAAAGTAGCCTGCAGTACTGCATTCTAACCACTGTGGGCACACATAGAATGCTGGTGGAATTGCATATGGCTGTTGAAGTGCTCCCCAATCGCCATCTCCCTGGATAAAGCATCTTTGTTTCCTTCTAGTTTATTTTCACAATTTCAACAACCTAGCAGAGCAGCAAAAGCAATATGAGACTCTAGTTGCATATGCATTTAACTTTTTAATCTTAACCTTTTCTTGCTCTTTTTGGTTGCATTCTTTGCAATAATTTTCTTTCTCTGTAAATAATTGTACAAGTATATCTATGGAGATTCTCAGTCGTCCAGGTCATGGTTGTCCCAAAGGTGCTTTTTCAAGAGGCAACTGTGTCAGCCTTGGAAGCCATATTTTACAGGGAAGCTTCGAGGCTGCCACATTTTGTGCCTGGGAATTTGGGAGGGGGGGATATCATAGCGGGGTAGAAGAATAGACACAACAACATTCTTTCTCAATGAGTCAAGGACATATTACCCTGCACCTGGATGGGGATGTCTCTAAGTGGGACAAAGAATTTATTGGACCATGTGATGGACAGATGGTTGCAGGGGGGTGGATTTTGAATTCTCTTTTGGGATGGGAAAACCCAGAACTCTCAGATTTGGGTTTTCCCCGATGTGCCAATATGACAGCTCTAATAAAATGGAAGTTTGAGGAATTGTCTGTCTCGGAGGTACTTGAGTTGGAGTTGTTTAGCTGGAATGCTGGCAAACTGGACTTTCTGGTTTTTCTTTGAAGACAAATATAACAATATATAAAGGTCTATTCAGAATCCCCCCATTTCCTACACAAAAATCTCTTTCCAATGTTGTATATCTAGAATAACCATTTCTATAATGGTAATTTTCATTATTATCAGAAATTGCCAGACTGTTTTCTGACTGCTGTCAAAAGCTAGAAGCAGCTTTGCAAATTCAGGACATGAATGAAAAGAATGGGAGAGCCCAGCAGAAGATTTATCTGTGCATGCTTGCTTACATGCAGATATAAGTGCAAAGGTACAGAGATGTCTTAAAAGTAGTAGCAAGAGTCTTCAGAAGGACACAGTTGCTTTGAGGGTGGATGGTTTGCATGCACTAGTAGTGCAAAGCTAGGGGGCAGAGTTAAATGTGTCTGCAGCTTAGAGATCTTAGTTGTCACAAATGATCCAAGTCTTGCCCCCTTTGAATTCCTTTGACCTTTATCTAGCTACCCATTCAGTGCTGTCTGTTAGTTGACTAGATTCTTCTGTATTGGCTTGAATAAATCTTATGTGCTGCAACTTAATGTACGGTCTGATCCTTTGCACCTGGCAACTAGCATTCCTAAGGAGCCTTCCTTTCTAATGTGCAAGCCTAGCTAGTAGCTATTCTGACATCTTCTCTGAGAGGATTCAAGTGATTGAGGATGGGAATTTCAATAAATGAGTGGGTTCTAGTATTGTAGTAATAATTCATTACAATTGCCCAAGAGATGCAGGCACTTGACTGGTGCTGTTAGTGCCCCATTAGCAACAGGATAATGAGGAGAGGGGGAAGGAGACATCCAGGTACTCATGGTAGACTACAAACCACATCTGTAAAATCTGTATCCAACTTACAAGGATATGATGACCTTTCATTTAAATTACAGTGATGTAGGAGATGAGTAGGCTGAGCTGGAGGGCAGGCTTAAGCATGTCATCAATTTGGAGTCATTGTGCAGCCACAAGAGACCCAAGTCTATCCCCTTGTGAATTTCGTTGACCCTTATCTAGCACCAATTTAGCTTGGACCATTAGTTGCTCAGATTCTTGTGTGATAGGAGGCAAGAATAAACCCCTAGTGCTTTGAACTCAACTCCTGTTCCTGGTTATTTGTGCCTGACAATGATTTTTTTTTAAATGTGCACCTACTGATATATCTCACCTACTTTGGGGAAACAATTCTAATGGTTATCTTTCATGCAGATGTTTGCTGATAAAGTAATGGAGTCATTTTTTGCATTCATAAAGAACTTGTCAGCCTTGAACACTACCTTGGGCCCCTCAAGGCTGCCAGCTGCATATATCTTAGAGGAGTAGGACGGGTGGGATGGGTTGTAGTTGTAGAAACGTTATCTAGGTATGAAGATGAGACAGCAGAAGAAGACGGAGTGCATTGGAC
>JANHFL010005901.1:18984-37513 GCA_032468155.1 Oxyrhabdium leporinum
GCTTAGGTTGATATCAGGTAGCTTTCCTTCATCTGATTGTAGCCAATGAGCATGAGTGTTTAGAGAGCCAATCAGATGTCACCTTGTTTTGGCAATGAGCCAATCAGATCACAATAGGATTCAGTTATTGATGTCATGGATTGAAGCTGAGAGGAGAACATTTGTCAGTGTGTTATGTGATTGCTATCAAGTTGGCTGGATTTTTTTGTGTTCTTTCATTTAGTGAGCTTGTAAAATGTAATAAAATTAAAGTAATGATGCAAAGAGTTGACTGGTCACCCAGAAAGTGATATAAAAGAGTATTATTAAGTGAACGAGGCTACGGTTATAAAGAAATTAGAAGAAAAAATGGTGAAAACTTAACCAAAGGTGGCATTTCTAAGTTTTTGAAGAAGTATACGGAAACTCAGATACTACTAAATCACACTGGTAAAGGCAGGAAAAGGTGTACAACAGCAAGTGATGATAGAAGAATTAAGAGACTGTGCCTAAGCGACTGAAGAAAATCATCTAGGTATATACAAGATGAAATGGCACCATCCAATGTGAAGTTGAGTGCAAGAAATGTTTGGCGCAGACTGCAGGAATTTGGCCTAAAATCTGGAATTCCACGAAAGAAGCCACTTTTATCTCAAACAAAGGTTGAAAAGACTAAACTGGGCTAAAGCCCATGTTACCTGGACAGAGGAACAATGGGACAGAGTTATTTGGAGTGATGAGACCAAGATCTCCCTTTTTGGTAGTGCTGGCATAAAATACTGTACCTAAGGAGAAGAATCAGAGAAGATTTGCATCCTGATTGCATTACATGTACCGTGAAACACCCAGTCAGTGTTATGATCTGGGGTTGTATGACATCAAAAGGTGTGGGCAGAATTTGTGTGATTAATGGGAATATAAATGGCCAAAAATACATTAATGAAATACTTGAGCCCAAACTGAAGCCTTCCGCACATGATCTTTTCCAAGACAATGAAGCATTTATATTTCAACAGGATTCAGCTCCATGTCATGTTGCTGCTGTGTGAAAAAAGTGGTTTCAAGATAATCATATTCCGCTGCTGGAATGGCCTGGGAATAGCCCAGACCTTAACCCAACTGAAAATTTATGGAGCCGACTAAAGAAACTTGTTGGTCAGAAGTGACCCAGCAATAAAACCCAGTTAACAGAAGCAATCATTCAATCTTGGTTTCACATTATAACAACTGCAGAACTAAAAAGACTTGGTTCACTCCATGGGAAGATGTTGTAAGGCTGCAATTCATGCTAAAGATTACCCAACTAAGTATTAACTGACATGGTGATAATTTTTGTATATCTCGTTTTTTTTCTATGGTGATAATTTTTGTATAGATCATTTTTTCTATGTGCTTCACTTTTCTTCTTTTTAATTGCTATTCTAATAGCAAATCCTTCATAAAAGCTATTGCATTATATTATTGACTAAATTATCTTTCCATTGCTATATAATTTTACTCCAAAAGGAAGTAAAATTAGTACCACGTTTTTGGTACTACTCCAAAAAAAAGTGGTGCTATTAGCCATCAAACCTCAAAAAATATACTTTTCCCAAAAGTGTGTTTTTGGCCACAACTGTAAACATATGTACAGTTGTTTAAATAAAATCCAGTAAGCAACTGCAATTTGTCTAGTTCTTTCAGGATAGCCTTTGTGTGACTCTTATGATTTATATTGGTATATCTTTTCCTACCTCGTTACTCCAATACTCTCACCAATATCCTTGACTCCAGTACTCTCACCAATATCCTTAGCACCAGCCCAATGCAATTATGAGTCCAGATTACTCCTCCATTAAAAGCCATGCCCTCTCTTTTTCTAGAACCCACAAAACATACAAAACGTAACAAGAGCAGGGTTTAGTCTTCCCTACTGAGCTGTGGTGGCATAGTGGTTAGAATGCTACTTCTGCTGGCTGCTGGCTGCTGGCTGCCTGCAATTTGGCAGTTTGAATCTCACCAGTCTCAAGGTAGACTCAGCCTTCCATCCTTCAGAGTTGGGTAAAATGAGGACCTAAATTGTTGGGGGCAATATGCTGACTCTGTAAACCACTTAGAGAGGGCTGTTGTCAGCATTCCAAACTCTCCATCCCTAATTCAGCACTCAGAAACAAAGTCCATCCAAGTAAGAATTTATTAGAGAAGTCATATTGGCACATCTGGGGAAAACCCGAATCTGAATTCCTGGGTTTTCCCTGGCTATACTAAACTTACACCCAGCCCCCTTACTGATGACCCTCAAGTCACACTCTCCAATCCACCTCCATTTTGAACTCCTGCCAAGTCCAGTCACTCCCCGTCCAACTCCAGCGACTTGACCCTGAGCTCTGGCGAAAGAACGTTGTTGTGGCTATCCTCCCTTCTAACTTCATTCCCACAGTTACCCATCCTTCCTTGTGGCAACCCAAAATCTGAACCAAGATGGATCCGGGGCCGACAGCTGTAGAGCACTGTAAAACAATATATAAGTCTAAGTGCTATTGCTATTGCTAATGCTTTAGCATATTTCTGAGAACCCAACATGTTTCAGTCTAAAAGACTTGGATCAGGGTCTGCTGAGAGGTATTCAGATAGATACAGAAATCTTTTACTGGCCTCTTAGAAAAGACTCTTTGGACACATTATGCTGTTTTTCAATAAATATCCCACAGCATCTTGGGCCGTTCTCCTCTCTCTCTTACACATACACCATGTTTTGCCAGTTTATTAATGTACTAATCTTCAGGGAAAAGACTGGTGCAGAAAGAACAACTAGATATATTTAGGCTAACCTGCAAAGAAAATTCTAAGAGGTACAATCTCTATGATCACCAAGACATTCAAGAATAGGTACCATATTCACCAGAAAGCCAGTTGTGTATGATTGTTGTGGAATTTATGAGCATAGACATGATGTAGTAGTTTTAAATATGTATTAAAAATTAGGAAATTCAATGTTGACTGAAACTTTATAAGTGGTATTAAATAATATTTTGGATGAATTCAGCATTGGAAGGGGGATTTCAGTAACCATCAAGAATGCAATGGTCAGGCCAGCTTGACAGTATGGAGTTGGAGGATTAAAAATATGCATCAATCTTCTAAACATTGCTTACATATCTATATATTTAATCAGATGAAAAACTTCAATTTTATAACGATGCTCATTCATCATTTTCATCACAGATAATGGTTGTTCTTTCTCAGAAAGCCATTTAAAAACCAACTGTAGCTCCTTCTAAACATGTGCATATTGCATTAATTATAGAAATTTTAGAATGCCTTAAAAATAGCATACTGACTACATAGGCATCCTAAATCTGAAAGTCATCTAGAATGAAGAACATGCGCAGAATGCATACCCACCTAAGCTTAGCATCCCTTGCAGTACAGATTCTAGAAATATCTCCAATCAAATGTTTGATCCCTGACACAAGAGGAGATCCTATGTGTAAAGAGAAAATTTATCTCAGTAGAATTGCTCAGAAGAGTAAAAAAAAACCAACCAACTACAGGATTCAGAATAAGGCTAAAGATCTTTAGGGTGTATTTATCTGTCTTAATAGACATTTCTTCCCCCTCCAGGGAACCCTAGGGGTTTTTGCTCTGTGGGAATGACTGATGACCATGGCTGTCTTAAAGGCAGAGTTAGCAGCTACCTCATTACTTTTCTAATCACTCCACCCACTCATATACTTTAGGGACACAGTCGGAAGGGGGAAAAAAGATTCAGCTTGTAGTGATGTCTTTATTATGCCTACTTCTAATGTTAAAAAACCCTGAAGGATTATTCTCTAAATTCACCAAGTTCCCTCTTCCCACATAAGCGTTCCACACTAAATGTTTGCATTTTATTATATCAGAACAATCCTTAGAGAAAGGTTGTTCATGACCAAGTGCGATATATAATTAAGTTCCAAACCAAGTTTATAATCCTCAGTACAGCAAAAACAAATGATGCATTGAGGGACCTAGGTAGAGTATTGTTGAAACGTTTCTTAACAGAAGTAGGAAATCTCCGACTGGCTCGAGTTACATTCGACTGATGCCTCCAGTGTGGTTTACTGCGTCCCCTTCCCTTTCTGTGTTCCTGAGGCCTTTTAGCTTGCTTTAATGTTAAAAGGTATTTTAGGCATGGCTTTTTAGGCCTTCAAACAGGGGAAAGGAAATATAGCTGTTAACAGCAAGGCTATGCCCCCTTCTTAAGCCTCTCTTATGTATCTCTAAAGCGGAGTACAGGTAATCCTGGATTTATAACCATTCATTTAGTGACTGCTTGAAGTTACAATGGTGCTGAAAAAAATGACAAGTACCTGTCCTCACACTTAAAACCATCACCATATCCCTATGGTCACATGATAAAAAAGTTGAACTCTTGACAACTGGCATGTACTTATTTATGATAAATGCAGTGTCCTGGGGCTACATAATCTACGTTTGTGACTTTCCTAATTGGCTTTGGACAAGCAAAGTCAATGGGGGGAGTCACATTTGCTTGGTGATTCAATTAACAACTACCTTTAATTATCTAATATTATGTGCAGGATCATCAGTCCATCTTACTCAACCAAAGTGCATTCATTATTCCATATCAGGAATGGTTTGCTTGTCAATTAGGTCTTGGAATGGTACTGCACATACAGCAAAGTCCTCATTTTGTTGGCTGTTATCGTCAACCTTGCTTTATTTCTCTAAGGCTGTTCCCAATATTCTAGAAAGAAAGGAAAAGTTGCTTTAAATTACTCATGTTTTTTTTCCTTTTTAGTGCCGTAATAAAACATTAAAGGGACATTTACATATTTCTATAGCTAAAAGAATTTCACATAATTCTAAGGTAAGGTGTTGAATGCTTTTACATGCAAAGGCAATTTGAAGAGAGGGAGCATCCAGCCAGTGGGACCGATAGAAATCAAAACTGCAATACTGTAATATATTTTCAAAGGATTGTTTCAAAACAACCATCATAACTTGCTCTATACTTTTCATGTCTATATTGGAGAAATCTTTGTCAACCATCACCCCATTACTGCTTTAAAAAAATCTGATGCTGGCCACTAGTAACTTCAAAGAAACTGTACAAACTCCTTATAAACTTGCCACATTTCTATAGATATCCTATCTGTTCTTGAAGCCTTCCAACTTGGTAATGACAGGAGTGCTGATGTAGCTACATCTTCTAGTCTAGAGATTCTTGTAAGTCAGGAAGTAGGAAATATTTTTAAGATGTCATGGATGGTCACATCTCTACAGTGCAGTACTTCAGTGTACTCCTTCCATCTTTCTTTGATCACCTTTGAGTTGGTTACTACCTGTTCACTGGGATCCTTTAATGTCCCAGTTCAAGGTGGAAACCTCCTTCAGAGTTCAAAGCTCTCTTAAAAGACTTTCCTTGTTTTTCTGCTCCTGTTTTCATCTTCTGTGCTTTTAGAGATGTTGATGTAATACTACTTCTTATCTTTTCCAACAGCTGTCTGAAACCCTGTTAAATTTCTTTCTGGGATTTTTATTTTTCTGGGCTTCTCAGCGATTCCCATGGTTTGTTCTGACATCTACAGTAGTATGCTTTGTTCTATTTCTTCAACTTTGGTTGTCTTTTTTCATACCCATCCTTAACATCTTTTTAAAGTTCATTCCATATTTACTCTGGTTCTGCAATTCCAGTTGTTCTCCTTGAAAATGGAGGTTGTTTTGTGGCTTTCTTTTTCCTAATCTTCTTTAGCTTAATTTGGAACCTGTGTGTGAGCAATTTGTGATCTATTCCACAGCGAGAAGCTGACCACTTTTTAGTGATGTAGTTTTAGTTTTTAGTGATGTAACTGACATCTTCCACTTCCTTTTAGCAATATTAAAATTAGAATTAAAATTAAGAATTGAAAGAGGGATAAAAGGATCCATCTATGTTAGAACTGAACACCCCTCCCTCAACAGAGGGGGAGGAGTAAGATACCACCTATCTGCAGTTTATAACACAGTCCTTTCAGCAGTTCCAAGAAGATTCCACAGCCAACTTCACCCAATTCAGGTGACCCTTAGGTCACAGATAAACCCCCAAATGGCCTCAACAGCTCTCAGAGAGTACTAATGACCAGATGACTGCAAATAAATACAATCCTTACATTCCCATCACCATCCAGTCTCAATTGTCTGTATCTATCCTTGCATCCCCCCACTGTCAGAACTGTTGAAGTTTCTTGGGTGAGAAGAGAAATGCTTCCTCCTCAAGGAAAAAACAGTCCAATTGCCTTTTGAAGAAAAAAAAAGGCACCTTTGAGACAACTATGACCTGGGTGACTGAGAATCCATAGACTTTTAGCAATATAATCAACATATTGATTTCTGAAGATGTCCAGGTATACGGGCATCATTTGGTTGTTTGAAGATAGCATCACCTTCACTGAAGTGGCAGAAACTGATATTCTTTTACTTCATTTCAATTTCCTAAGCCATAGAAATCCAACTATATTATCCTCCCTAATATTTCCAGTTTTGGTGTTCCAACCTCCAATTTCAAGCAACACTTGTAACATGCTTGCATGTTCTGTTGATTTCCAATTGAACGTGATCATAAAATTCATCAATGTCCTTTTTTGTCTGATTGGAGCATAATTTGAATGATTGTTATCTAAAAAGGGTTGTCCAAAAACTTTAATTTACATTACTTGGTCACCAATTGCATTGTAATCAGGTACTACTCTTGCTATAAAAGCAACTATAAAAAACATTGTCATTCCTCCTTCGTTTTTCATTATCTGGAATGATAAATCGGGATCTCCTGACTGAAAGTGTCTAATCCCAGTCCATCTCAATGTATTGTGGCAGGTCAGTTCCCAGCAGAGATGCTTCACCATCAGACCTTTCATCCCCTTGGATTCAAGGATGAACCTCAATTTTAACAATAGCTAATTATGTTGGGAAGAGACCAGCCCCAAACACATCCTTTATGCTTGATATAGGAGTTTCTTCCTAACAAAGAGAAGCCTTTTCTGTGGTCCAAAACTGTGGTTTGCTCCAAAAGCATATTTGCTATCCATTTAATGTTAATTATCTTCTCAGTTAACTGGTAACTTGCTCACAGAAGCACAAAAGCTTCTGCCATCTGTGATGATAAAGTTGAGAGCAGCTTCTCGCTCTCCAGCACTGAGCATTCTGTGGTCACAGCATAATTTGACACTCTGGTCTCTTTTTTTGTGTCACATAAGAAGACCCATCTGTTGGCAACTCTGATTCAGCATTTGGTAGCAGAGTCTCTTGAATGTTCACTCTTGGGTGTGAAGCCGCAAGAGCCAGGATGCAAAAGCCTTTCTCATCATGAGGCTGGATTGAATGGAGAACTACTACTTAATAGTACATTGGGCCTTAAAGACCAGGAAATCAAAACTCTGCATGCTCTCTGTCGATATGGGCATCAGATGAGGTTATGACATTGGGCCATTGTAGCATGGAGCAAGGCTACTTCCATAGGGGTTCTGCCACATGGTCCATTTTATAAAGCAAATACCCCACAGGTCGGATAACCAAGTCATGTTTGGTATCTTCTCTTCCTCATGGCAATACGAGCTGAAATGCCTTTTCTGTAGTTCATCAGTCCTAAAGCTGAATCTGATAGCAAGGCCTTCTGAAGCTTCTTAAGTTTGATGGGCCCCCAGGATCCATTGCAATTCTTGTGTAGGAGTTCTTGTAAGACCCCTCAAGCTGTGCATAACCATTGCCCACAAAATCAGTGGAAACCAAGAAAGACTGGAGGCTTCTCGTGGAGATTGGCAGTATCAAAGTTTCAGTGTCTTAAATTCTTCTGGGGTCTAACTATTTCGCTTGTAATCCTAGGATGTGGCCCAAGTCTTTGATCGGGATTTGACAAAATTGCAGTTTTGGTCTGGATGTTTTATGTTCCAAGAAAGCCAAAGTTTGTTCCACATAGACAGCCTGATTCTCTGATGTTACTCTGATGTTACCAATTAGTTGTCCATATTCTGGAGCACTGCTATTCCACACAGAGGTACATATTTCTCTGAATCCTTCCAATCTTTTTCTCTCTCTCTCTCTCATGACATGATTAAGGGATTGACGTGTCTTGTTTGAATGGCCTAAACTACTTAATTAATACTGTAAGTGGGATTGTTATGTGCTAAATTAACTGTCCATCCCCCCCCCCCCAAGTTGGCTGGATCATACAAAAATAGCTGAGATGTTAACAAAGCATTACAGCTTTCTTTCACAAAGCGGCAAAATTCCAAACGAGTCTTGGAACAACATCTCACT
Organism: Oxyrhabdium leporinum; assembly: GCA_032468155.1. Classification (NCBI taxonomy): domain Eukaryota; kingdom Metazoa; phylum Chordata; class Lepidosauria; order Squamata; family Cyclocoridae; genus Oxyrhabdium; species Oxyrhabdium leporinum. Next base: position 27,241 of record JANHFL010005901.1, read on the forward strand.
TAGTTTGGCAACAAAGCTCATCTGTTTACACACTCCTTCTGTATCACTAATGTAATGGCAGTAGAAATTGGGTCTTAACCCAAGTATGAACTTCAATAGTGCACAGCAGAGTTAGTCTTAACTGAGATTGTAGGAAGAAAGAGCATCATAGTTCTGTACTTTCTGAACCCATAATAACTGCCCCAGTACACCATTTAAAATTTATTTTCTCTCTCTCTCTCTCTCTCTCTCGTCTTTTCAAAGCAAAACACTCAAAAGTTCCAGGAGTTCTGTGACAAATCTCTGGGTTCATATAGGTAAACAATCATTTTCTTCCTCTCTCCTCTAAATAAAGAGGAATTTACAAAACAAGTTAGATAAATGTGAGAAATTAGAATATGTTTTAACCAGAGACTCCTGGGAAAGAACTGAGACCCAAGCACGATAATCATCTTGTTTTGCTGTTATGCAATAAGCCTTTAAAATGCTCAGAATTTTTGCTGAATTTTCTGCATCATGGGATTGTGTAAAATTAGAGGTATGAATACCATTGCGGCATATATCGCAAATATATCACTAATTAAAATAATCCACGCTCAGAATTGCGCTATTAATATATATTCCAATGTGTACCCTTATATAACAAGCAGGTCATAATTAACACACGTTTCTGATTCCACAAATTTGCCAAATTATATTTCATTCCTTTTTTTCCTCTTACTGCAGTGATCAATCTTGTTCGGTGTTAGGTAGAAACATGCTATTTCTAACGTTTTATTTTTAACAGCATGTTTCATAATAGATTACACTCAGTTCCATTGGTGAGCTTTCAAGAGACCAGAATAACTAATGGTGATGGACAGTTTCTGGGTAAGAAAAAGACTTTTCTTTTACAATCCAGAGTATTCCATTTCTCTGTAGAAAATAAAAGTCATGTTCTGGAAATCTGTAGAAATAACTGAGACAAGCCATAAAACATCAAAAAATATCATTTGAATATTTGCCTCGACCAGCTGTCTTCTCATAAGAACTATAAGAGGGGAAACAGAAGCAAAAAATGGGGATTTTGGTTCAAGAATAAAGTTTATAGAAAAGAAGGAAAAGAAAGCTGATTTGTTCTAGTGGTCAAAGCATTCAGCTAGAAAATAGGAGACTGTGAGTTCTAGTCCCACCTTAGTCCTGAAATCCAGCTGGGTGACCTTGGGTCAGTCTCTCAACACAATTCAGCTGACTTGTTGTGGGAAAAATAGGAGGAGGAAGATGTGTTGGATACAACCTTGAGTTATTTGTAAAAACAATAAAGATGGAATATAAATAAATAAATAAATGCCAATTTTATATAGAGATTTAAGAAAATTGGGCAAAGGAAGGCATAAAAGAAGAGCCAGGGACAAACCGATTATCACCACATTAAAATGGAAGTTGTATACCTTTGTACAGCATCAAGATAATCAAATTTTGCTCCTAAGCAAAGAAAAAAGCAATCTCTTCATCTATTGACTGCTAGTATTGCTTTGGTACAATGCTCTAACTAATACTTTATTATCCACACTCAACATACTCTTCAATTCGCAAACTGGAAAGGTGGACTTACCCCTCTCTGCCCATATAAATATTCTTCATGCTTTGCAAGAATTTTGGCTTTCTGAATCCCAACTCCCATGTGAGTTTCCACAGATGAAGAAGTGAAGCTGTTGGAGCAACAGCTTTGACAAATCAAGGACATTTAAGTGATCAGGCAGGTTCATGCCTGTTTTCTTACAATTAACTCAGGAAATTTATTGGTGACAAAACAGTTGTACAGGTGAACAGGGAGGGAAATCTTTCAAATCTGAAGCAAGAAGAGAGAGGAGTTGGAAAGGCAGGCAGAATTCAGTCCAGGATCAATATAGAAGTAAGCAAGTTAGATCCTGTGAGCAGAAACGGACAGGACTTGACTGGGCAGATCCAGTGATCATTTTGTCCGTTAGGTACAGATTTCATCAAAGAATGAGATGCCCCCACCTGCCACATTGAATGTAGCAAATAAATCTATGGTGATCGAATAAATCTAGTCTGGATTTAATTGGTTTCATACAGCTAATTCTTGGTTTGCAGAGGTTTGTTTTTTTTTAAAGTCTTCTCATGAGTCCTACTAATCAAGCTCAGCTCCTAGTAACTCCCGTGTAATTTTTCTCAGCAACAGCATGGAAGTGAGTTTGCCATTGTTTTTTTCCCTCCTGAGATTTCAGAAGAGTAAAGGTTTTCAAGATATTTTTTTTTCCTAACGGGCTTTCTTTTTTTCAAAGTGCCATATCAGAGAAGGCGATAGTATGAATCCTGAAATGGTTCAAAGAGGAGGACATTTTGAATTATGACTATGTGAGAACAAAATACCGTACCTGCAATTAAAATCTCAGCCTATCAAGGGGAAATTAATCTGTCTTGTTCTACTACCTTCCCTAGTTTGCTTGTTTATTGGTTTGAAATAAGGGCTTTGAGAGCTTCCAGAAATGAAGACCTTCTTCCAGAGAATGAATGGGTGTTACCCCTTCTACCACTTTTTAATCATGCCACTATATCTCATCCTATAACATGATTATTGTTATTTTTATTGTTTGCAGATATACCTGATCTTATCTGCAGGAGCTCCAGGTAGCTTACACAGGGATTTCCTTTAAGATTCTTCCTACTACAACCATCCTGTGAAATGGGCTGAGCTGAAAGGGAGAAAGAAAGTAACCCAAGATCACTAATTAATTTCCATGGCTGAGGATAGAGTTAAATTTGAGTTTTCCCACTCCTAGACCAAGACTTTAATCCCTACAATAACATACATGTGTAAAATTGAACTGGATGCTACGTTCATAAGAATATAGCAATTCATAAGGAATATATACTTGGATTCTTTGTTTTAAAATGAACTGCTCATCTTTTTTTCTCTCATACATGGAATCAAATAAAAAATTCAATAATTAATTCAGCTTAATTAAACTGAACTGCTTATAATTAGACAAACCATAGTAGCTACTCATTGGAATGGATTAAGACCTAATTGTGTGTTAAAATCCATGGTACTTAATTCACTACCAAATAACATGATTTTCTTTTGCTTTAGAGAACTGTTCTATGGCTCATTTAGTTGGATCCAAACCATGAAGAGAAGGAAAGACTACATTTTAAAATAGTTTTCATACCCTCTAACACAGGGCTGTCAAACTCCCGGCCCGCGGGCCGGATGCATCACGTGTTGGCCACACCCACACCTGGTTTAGCGAAGGGGGAAAAAGTCCCGATGTGCCGTGTGACACCGCTGTGACGATGTGAATTTGACACCCTTGCTCTAACAGGTAAAGCACTCTTATACAGTCAAAAAGCCTAGAAAAACTCCAGTTTGCTGTTAATCTGTACCTGATTACAGTTTAAACAAATTAAAGCCAATTGCCATATTTTATTTATTTTTTGCATGAATCCACAATTCTAGATTGTTGAGCCATATTCAAAGCACACTGGAGAATTTAACTTTCTGTTACTACCCCCATTTCCACTTGCCAATCTCTCAAAAGCTATTTGGAGATAACCTATTATCCTCTTCACTTTTACCAGCTTTGAAAGGTGAGAAGGAGGAACAAATGGGGTTATTCAATCACTGCCCCTCCCAGCAATTACGGATTCTAAACTAACAGCAACACCACTCTGAAATGAAATAAGCAAAATCATATTTATTTGGCAGTATGGTCTCCCCCTCCCCAAATCAAAGTGTTTGAATGCAAAGCTGTAAATAATCCCCTTAAAAGGCCTGCTAGGTCAGCTAAAGCTAGGAAACTGAAAGGTGGCAACAGGCACAAAGGATCACCCCCCAAAAAAGGATGACTTAAGAAGTTCTACAGAATCCCATTGTTGTAAATAGGAAAACACGTTTTACTCATTTTAAATACACTGTAGCTAGGCCAGAAATCCATTCAGCTTTGTAGCATAAGAAAAGTTCAAAGTGAATTTCAAACCAATGCAGAATTTTTGTATCAGACTGTTCTTAATCCCTTCTTCCATAACCATGTAACTTGTATTTCTCCAGTTACACAGAGAAAAATCTTTTCACAATGCACAATGCATTGGTAAACTAATAAAAATCCTTGTTGCCTCGTGTCTGGGAACCAAGCGTAATTATTGGATTTGAAAGATGTCTTTCTGTGAGAGGTTCATGGATGAAAACTCCCGACTGCCTAAAGGAAATAGCTGGATGCTCTGTATCAGGGACACTAAGCTACAAAGCATAATATAAACCCAGGGGACAAAAAGACGTAAGAAGAACAAGGATAAAGAGAGAACATGTTTTCTTGGTAATGAACTGAAAGAAAGACAGAGGCCACGATTGCAATTTCCCAAACTTTTTCCTTCTGTTTCCGTTAGATATTCATTTGATTTTTGTCTCTGGGTAGAGATAAATATTTGAGGATGTTTCATGCCATCCACTTCAACTTTCCAATCCATCATTCCTGCTTCCATCTGGGATACCTACCAAGCCCCCTTTCAATTTATTTTCATTTTTACGGATTATCTAGGAATGTGTATGAACAGAAACAATTTACACATTACACACATAGCACCTTTTTTTTTTCTTTGCTTGTTTCCCTTCCTCCTAAGGATGGTAGCAGAGATTGGGAAGAGGCAGATCTTCTTCCTGTGATTTTCATGATACTTTTCTCTGGAGCTCAACAATGTCAGGCATGGTAATAGGGACAGAGAAGGGTACCCAGCCCTTTCCTCTCCTAGTAAAACCAAGCAGAATAAGGGGAGGTGGGCAGCCTCGTTCCTTTTTCCTCCCTGTTCAAAATTACCAATTTTCTTCTGCTAAGGGCGATAAGAAATCAGAGATCTCTTCTGTGCCTGCCTGAATGGGACTCATTGCAGCTCTTTGGATTATGAACTTTTCCCGAAATAGAGGATAACTATAAATAAAGCATTGTTCAAATAAATCATTTCCCTTGAAACTCTTGGCCCTCTGATTTCGTGATGTGGTGGGAAGGACTCTGCTCTCTGTTCACGTGCTGAGCTAGGGAAGGGCATAGTTTAGCTCTATAGATGAAAACGTAGTCTATTATATTCTTATTATTATAATTTTCAGAGTCAATGAAAGCCTTGGGGGAAAATAACAAAAATGTGATGACTTCCACAAAGGTGGAAAATAACAAAAGATGTAATGAATCCCACTTCCCAGTCATTCCATATTATGATTGCATTGGTCTAGATGAATTTGTTATTCTCTGTCTGATATGCAAATGATACTTCCAAATTGAATATGTTCTGATCCAGAATGACTCCTCACTCAAAATCATAGCAATAGAAGGTAGGAATGACTGAGCCAATTTAGTATCTTAGTGATGCTGTGCAGCTTTTTCTGATTTATGTTGTGGTTGTATATGATAATGCTTCACTGTGCTCAGAGTCATTGTAGGATTAGGATTGGGGTTAGGGTTAGGATTTAGGGCTAGCAAAGTTGCAGACATTTCATTACCAAATCCTAACCCTAATCCAGGGTTTCAAATGTGCATAAGAGCAGCCAGCATAAATGGTTTAATATGAACATAGAGGTGTTGTCTTCTCCCCATATTTTACCACAATTCTTAAATAATGATTTCAGTTATTACTTTGTCTCACTCAGGCTATAAATCTGGGGTTAGATGAATGGGATTTGTACCTTATGCTTATCCTGCTCTCTGTTCCCTTTCACACCGGTCCCTGTGTATCCTTTTCTGCTTTCAACAATCTTCACCGTCTTTGCCCAGCAAACCCAGATTCCTTTTTCTCACGTTTAAGAGTTATAAAGGACTTGAAAACCAGTTTCCTTGCATCTTCCAGGATCCATTCTCAGCTCTGTAGAGTAGTAATCCTCTGTAATCCTCCTTTCATTCATTTGGGGGAGCCTACTGTAACTGCATAGTTCATCACTATTTCACAGGTAGTCTCGTTGTACCCTTTTAAAACAAAAGTCTTCTTTGCATAGTGGGGAAGAGAGAAATATTTGCTGAAAAGACTGCTGTGGGGTGGGAAATAACAGCAAGAACTTGTCCATTCACTTCTCTTCCAATTCATCACTGCATCTATTTTACCATGTGGAATTCTTGCAAATGACACCATCCAATATACTTTAAACATGCAATAAAATCTATCATTAAGTTTAAATCCACCTATTGTGGAGTTACAAACAAATATTGAAGTATTTTCTCAATGGAGAAGAGATTAGGTCAAAAATATCTCTCAGTCATATTTTTGCTCAGTTTTAGCAAGACATCGCTATTTTTCAAAATGTTTCTTCAATGAGATGAGTTCTGCAGCTCATAATTCTTGTTTCAAAATGCCTGAATAAGCAGATTGGGCACAGCAAGAGCTTGGCAAATCTCACCGTTAACAAGTCAGCAAGGCAATTTTTAAAAATCTTTTTGTAGTTAGCAAATCAAAACAGGTTTGAGAGTTACGCAGAGCACATATGCAGACTACAGGTAATCCCCGACTTACAACCACAGTTGAGCCCAAAATTTCTATTGTTAAGTGAAACATTTGTTAAATGAGTTTTGCCCCATTTTACGACCTTTCCTGCCACAGCTGTTAAATGAAACATTGCAGTTGATAAGTTATTAGCATGGTTGTTAAGTGAATCTGGCTTCCCCATTGATTTTGCTTGTCAAAAGATTGCAAAAGGTGATCACATGACCCTGGGATACTGCAATGGTCATAAGTATGAATCAGTTGCCAAGCATCTGAATTTTGATCACATGATCATGGGGGGTGCTACAAAGGTTGTAAGTTTGAAAAACGGTCATAAGTCACTTCTTTCAGTGCTGTTGTAACTTTGAAACATCACTAAATGAACTGTTGTAAGTCAAGTTCCTGACTGTACTGTCAGGAACTACATAAGTAACTAGGCCTTTTAGCTATTAGTAGGCAAGGTGCTTTTCCATGGATGTTTTTGGTTGCATTTTTTATTTACCACTAAAGACTTTTTTTAAATAAAATAAAAAAGAAGTTTGAAGGAGCTCAGTAAAAACTTCTGGTTTTTACAATTCATTGTGAATAGTTCATAATGTGTCGGCCAGCAGAGTTTCCCACAGGTTACTCCAAGGTGACATTTTTTCTGATTCTGTTGACAGAAGGGGCAGTCATATCCCTCACTGAGGGCAATGATTTGTTACTGGACAATTACCAGAATTTCAGGCAAAGATTTAGGGCTCCATTTCATGACTCAGCTAGGAGAGCAATGGCAAACTGAGAGATTTACAAGTTGAAACAAGGCAACTGGAGGCTTCATGCATATCTATAAAATTTCCAATTATTTGCTAGAGGTGATTGGAATGATTTTGCTCTGATTGACGAAGGTGATACTGATAAACTGAGAGATGAATTAGTGGGATAAAGCACACCAAAGAATGCAGGGAAAACTGTTCCAACATTGTCTGATAGTAGAAAGATAATTGGAAGAGTTGAAGAGACTCTACAGTTCTCTTCACCCCTGCCTCTACCCTGTGACCACCTCAGAGGTCCACCAGTTACCAGCAGCAACTTTAAGTGCTTTCTATCTTTCATTCCATGGTGGCTCAGTGGTTAGAATGCAGTACTGCAGGCTATTTCTGCTGACTGCCGGCTGCCTGCAATTTGGCAGTTCAAATCTCATCAGGCTCGAGGTTGACTCAGCCTTCCATCCTTCCAAGTTGGGTAAAATGAGGACCCAGATTGTTGGGGGCAATATGCTGACTCTGTAAACTGCTTAGAGAGATATGTGAAGCACTGTGAAGTGGTATATAAGTCTAAGTGCTATTGCTATTGCTATTTCCTCAAGCATGGGTTCCACTGACAACTCTATGGGCAATTTAAACTTCTTAGGAAGTTGGTCTGAGCTCCAAGCTTGGCAATTTGGTTGCAAATGTTTCATCACCATTCAAGAAGACATCATCAGTGCATTTTGAGTCGTGCTTGTTTGTCACAATACAGACCATTTTTTAAAAGACTTGTGTTCTGACAGACAAGCACAACTCAAAGCACACTGACGATGTCTCCATGAATGGTGATGAAATGTTTGTAACCGAATTGCCAAGCTCAGAGCTCAAACCAACAGCCTAACTACCCACCCGAGCTACTCATATTCAAACACATTTCAATTTAAACTTGTGTTCTGTAAACTAAAATATAGACCTCTGAGTAAAGAGGTGATATACTTTAAAGGGAGTATACTTTACTTCTTTTTTTCTGATCAGCCAGAAAGACCTGTACCTGTCAAAGTGTAGGCTACACAACAAATAAGTGCCCAAATTGTTCCAAAGTCACGTGTTCAGGGAAACTTTGCAGTCTTGACCTCTAAGAATTTGGGGTAAGTTCAGACACTTAAAAAGATAGCCAGCAACAAGTGAGTACATTATATTCTTTTTCCTCTTAGTTCCCAGCAGGTTCTGAAATACAACTTTTATGGACTCACTAACAATTTCATAGATGAGAACACAATGCAACAGTTTAAATTGCCCACAGAGTTGTTAGCAGAACCTATGCGTGTGGAAATGATGGATGGCAGGTACCTCAAGCTGGTCCTATTTTGCAATGGACAACATTTTTACAGCTGACAATAAAGGAGCATGCAGAAATCTTGCAGTTCTATGTCACAGGTTCCATACTTGTCCCAATGGTGCTGGACATTGACTGGTTGCAAACCCAAAATCCAGAGGTTTCAGTGAGAGCATGGAACTGAGTCATCTTCAAAAGTCATGCATTTTCATCAAGCTGGATTTGAAAGGCACAAAGAATTCCATCAGCATAAAAGAGGGCTATGACTATTTAATTGCCTTTGAAGATTAGGTTGATAAATGTGAATACACAGTGATGACTTATGGGTTGGCTAATTGTGATGCAGTCTTCTTCAGGATTCATGACTGAAATATTTTCTGATATTTTAATAAATACTGTATGTAGTGGGGTAATATATTGGTGTATTTTAGAAGATCTGTGTCTGTATAAAACCTTTGTTTAAACTACCACTGGCTTTACAAACACAAGCTTTTTGTTAAAAAAAAAAGGTGCATTTGACCTCCCTTGATTGATTGATTTTGAATATAGGATCTCTACAGATGGAATAGAAATGCATCTCAGAAAAGTACACACCTGCATTCTTTCGTCAGATACCTAATAATGTGAAGGATGGGCAGCATTGTATGCACTTTGCCCATGTTGTAGAAAGTTCATTTCTAATTTTGTAGATCACACAATATCTCTGATTGTAACTCCTAAAGAAAGGACACGTGTTCAGATAGTCTACTCAAAAACAAGCAGCATTTTAGGATTTGAAACTCCTTTTTCTTCCTAGCTTACGCATTCTCACACACGTATATAAAGGATGGACATTTCATCTCTTCATTCATTTTGTCACTGCCCTAGCCTCCTGGTGTGGCTGCCCACATCCCAGAAATCCAGGTTAGACTAGGAAGTAAAAAAAGAATGGAAGAAGAAAGTCACAGTATACTTGTTGCCAAGTAAACAAAATGATAATGACTGTGAGTTATCAGAAGTGAAAATCAACTCAAAGGAGACTTTACTCTAATGGTCTGCAGTTGAAATGAATTGGTTTCAGTATTCAAGTTTGAAAACCTATCAATTCTAGTCTGTCATTTGGTGGAATAATGTCTGATCACTAGCTCTCTGTTGGCCTTATTTGTTTGTTTGTATGTTCATTCTAAGTAGTGATAGAAAACAGACAGGTAGGTAAAATTTGAGAAATCGCATTCTCCATATTTGCAGACACCAGAAGAGAAAGAGTAGTTCTAAATCCTAATTATACATCTTCTAAATAGTTAGAGAGCAATCACTACTCTAACAGGGGAAGATTTCTGCCTCAAAAAATATATCCAGGTCCTGAAAAAGATGGTAATCCTTGCTAAAAGAATCTCATCCTCACATAGGTTTAGTCCTGGGGTAGAAATAAAGCATGCTAAAAAGAATTAAATGGAGAAGTCATACTACTGTTGTAATAAATAATCCCAACAAGATTATTTGCATGGTGCTTTTCTCCCTCGACTGTACAGTTGAATATTCAGTATGTTTTAGTTTGCTTTTTGATATAATAGAGAAGGAAAGGAGCTATTCTTGGTACTGAAAAGCATGCTCAACGTGTTGATAAAGCAAACTAACTCACTGAAGACACAAGCTACCAAATGCAAACCTTATTGGGTTATGCCATCTTCTTATGTAAAACTAATAAATGGTTAGAGTGCTGAACTGCAGGCCACTTCTGCTGATTCAATCTAGCGGTTCAAATCCCACTAGGCTCAAGGTTGAC
>JANHFL010005901.1:48692-63700 GCA_032468155.1 Oxyrhabdium leporinum
AGAGAGAGAGAGAGAGAGAGAGAGAGAGAGAGAGAGAGAGAGAGAGAGAGAGAGAGAGAGAGAATGAATGAGTGCAGGCATATGTGTGTTTGTGTGTGAACACTGTTCCTCATGGTAATTCATCATTGAGATGATTATTTTGAATAGTTGATTGACCATTTTTAAATATTGTCACCAACTTTTAAAAGTAAGGTTAAGTCATCTTATTAACCACCTTGGATTTACATAACAGAAGAGAAGAGAGTTTGGGTGAGTTTGATTCCATGTTGATTAAGAAAAGTAACCAGGGAATGAGCGAGCAGATACAGAATGACAATGAAATCTGCCATCAATGTTTCCTTAACATTGTAATTAATGGAACTGTGCCACAGCTATAAACAACCATTATATAATGTGTATAGCTATATAACATTTTTCAAGTAAAAATTCCATCTTTAGGACATTGGAGTTAATTCTTACCAACATGACAGAGGAAGAATTTATTTAACACTAAATATATTTTATTGCAGAAAAAAAGAAAGGCTGTTGATAATATTTTTGTGAAAAGTTTTTTTAATTTTTTTGTTTGCTCCATCTTGATGAAAAGGCTTTTTTTTTTAAATGTTTCTTTCAATATAAAACATTTGAATCTCCATTTCAATCAGTTTTACATAATTTATGAAACCTGACTTTGAACTTCGATCAAGGAATGAACAATCTCGACAAAAGAAGGGAAAGCTACGAATATAATAATCAAACCTTAGGAGTGATTAACTTGATTTTTCTTTGAAGCAGGACGGGTGATTTTTAATCCCATTATCATTCTTGGCATCCTATTTTTGTGCTATTGGGCTAGAAGCAAAATCTGATTGCATCACACTCATGTTGGAAGCATTGAGGTGCTTCCAGGTTGAAAGGATTAGCCGGCAACATCACCATTGCCCCAAAGACACCCAGTTGGGAGATCCTTTCATGTGCCTGGCAGGAGCTGGAGTGAAAGACAGGAGCTCATCCCATCTCATGGCAGCACTGGGTCTCAAACGCAAGCTTGCTGGCCTCCAACCCATTATCCTAACCACACACCCCACCATGCTACTAGAAAAATCTGATAAATGGGACGCTTACATAGTGATTATGAGTTTGAAGGCCAAATTGAAACTGCATAGCCCATGACCATTATATTGTGAAACATATCCACACATACAGGTAGTCCTCAACTTATAACAGTTCGTTTAATGACTGTTCAAAGTTACAACAGCACAGCAAAAATGACTTATTACCATTTTTCACACTTACGACCATTGCAGCATCCCCATGACCATGTGATCAAAATTCAGAGGCTTAACAACTGACACACATTTCTGACAGTTGTGGTGTTTTGAGATCACATGATCTCCTTTTGCAACTTTCTGACAGGCAAAGCCAATGGGGAAGCCAGATTCGCCTAACAACCATATTACTAATTTAACAACTGCGGTGATTCACTTAACAAATGTGGCAAGAAAAGTCATAAGATGGAGCAAGACTCGGTTAGGAAATTTCTCATTTCACAACGTAAATGTTGGGCTCAGTTGCGTTTGTAAGTTGAGGACTACCTGTATTAAGACTTGCAACTCTCCGTCCAGTGGTGCCTGACTTATAACTATAGAAAGGGGCACAGATATCCTTGTAACCTCTCTTCACAGGGTTGCATTTCCTCTGCACATATTTCGCTATGCTACATAAACGGACGGAGTAGCAACAAGCAGTCCTAGCTAGTTATGTCTGATCTCAAAAAGGGGCAAACAGGATCAGACGTTACAGGTAGTCTTCGACCTTATAACAGTTCGCTTAGTGACTGTTCAAAGTTATAACGGCACTGGAAAATGTGACTTATGACCATTTTTCACAGTTATGACCTTTGCAGCATCCCCGTGATGAAAATTCAGGTACTTGGCAAAGGGGTTCATATTTATGAACTTTGCTGTGTCTCAGGGTCATGTGATCCCCTTTCGCCATCTTCCGACAAGCAAAATCAATGGGGAAGTCACTTAACAGGCAGGTTACTAACTTACCAACTGCGGTGATTCATTTAACAACTGTGGCAAGAAAGGTCGTAAACTGGGGCAAACCTCACTTTAAAAAATGTCTCACTTAAAAACAAGTCATTTTGGGGTCATTTGTGCCCATGAGTCTGTACTAAGTTTGCACCCATCCCAAAACTTTGTTGATAGGGAGACATAGAGGACAAAAGAATTCTGAAAGTCCTAACTCAAATTTGTGAAATGTGAGTTCTGATTTATTGGGTGTGTTTTTTGTTTTTTGTTTTAAGAAAGCAGTTAAGGATCCATTGTAGAGATTCTTCATCAACGAAGGCAGAGAATTGGGAACAACCTATTGCAGTTTATTTATTTACATTTAACAGACGTGCATGAAAAGAAGAACACCCCCGCCCCCAGTCTTATTGATGTAAGAGAAGAAAGGCAAGTAGAGGTTTGAATAGAAGAGCAACTGAATAATAATTCAATATCAGTACTGCAATTCTATACAAAATTCCAACGGGCAAAAAAAGATCCTCCCAATGGCAAATCAATGTGACGTTGTAAATAACTGGCAAGGACATGCTTTCATGTGAAAGAACAGCAGCAAATCGTAAAAGAAGATTCGCTTTTCGCACTTACACATATGGGGGGGGAGGGGAGAGGAGGGGAGGGCAGTCCCCAGCTCTTGACGCAGAGGATTACATGACCAAGCAAATTGCTGAACCAGAAAGCTGTGACTCATGATCCTTTTAGGAAAATGCGAAAGCTAATGTCATCGTGAGAACAGATCAATATATATTTGCCTTGCTCTCATGGTGGAAAAATAGGAAAACAAAAGCAATGAACTGAACATTCGAAACAAAATCAACTGATACTTGCATTAAAAACCTCCTATGTGACCGATGCAAAGGGAGATTTCTGTTGCAGGAAACCACTTACCCTTCTTTGTTCTAAACGGAGGAAATATTGATGGGAGGCTAAACGTTTTCCGAAATCAGAATCAACTTGAGGACATCCTATAATATGCTTCCCTTTCCAAAATAGAACTTCCCTGGAAAAAAAATCACATTTCCTCGCATTGGGCATTTTCCTAGTTTAGTTTTTATGTATATATATATATTTATCTTGAGTCAGCAGCCTGCATAATCAATCACTATGATGCCGAAGTGGTGACATGTACACCAGGCTGTCATGATGCAAACACGCCTTTACGCACATCTTGAGGTCTGACACAGCACTATAAATGTGCAAATGAAGCACGCGTCATCGTTTCCACACCCTCGTACCTACCTGCTCCAAATTTGGGCTTTTGCCCAGTCCGCCATTGGAAGTGAGATATTCTGAAATTTCATTTCATTTTATGTATTTATTAAGGACAGCGTAGTCCTGTATTTTTTGCTACAAAAAAAAACAAGCTCAGAAGCAGCTAACATCCTAAATGCACTCCCTGAATTAAAAAAAGTTACAAAATACAGAAGTCAGGAACAAACACAATGCCCTTGCTCCTTTGAAAACCAAAAATAAAACCTAGGAGCATAAAAGACAGGCAAGTGAAAGTCATGGATCAATCATTAAAGCCATCCGGCGGGCTCCAAAACCCCCAAGGCACATTGACATAACTATTAGAGCCCTTCGGAAAGCAAGCAGGGTTGGGGTCAACCTAGCCTCTGGGAGTGAAGGATCGGGATAATGTTCCAAAAAGCAGGCACTGCAGTAGAGAAAGGCTCTCCTCCCGCATCCCATCAAATGACATCCGTTAATGGATGAGACCCATAACGTGCCTTTTCTGCCAGACCTTAATGGGCCAGTAAATGTAACCAGGGGGTGGGGGGTGGAGGGGTCTAGGACAACTCGGCGCTGCCAGCTTGGCGTGGCCAGCTCGCCATTGCCAAATCACCTCTATCAACACACCACCGTCAAGTTGTTGCAGGACAACTCAACATGACCAAATTGCTGCGGGCAGCCAGGGGGAGAGCTGGGCGGGCAAGCGAGTGAGTGGGTGGGCAGGGCACATTGTAGCGGTTGCAGCCGGGGGCTTCCCAACAGAGGGACAGCTGGTGGGCAGGCAAGTGGGTGGGCTCAGTGCAGAGTGGTGGCAAGCAGGGGCTTCCCATTTTCACACACCCTGCCACCCCTGCCATCACAACAAGCTCCGGACTGTTCAGAGTTCAGGCCGTTAACTGGCTCATGCCCTCAGATAACTGATCCGTGCCATGTAGGACTTAATAGGTTTATGGGTACCTTGAACTGAACTCAGAAGCAAACTCCACCTTTGCAATTCGGTCTAGGAATGGGTACAACTACAAGCAGCCCTCGCCTTACAACAGTTGGTTTAGCGACCGTTCAAACTTACAACGACACTGAACAATGTGACTTATCAACGTTTTTCACAGTGATGGCCTTTACAGCGTCCGCATGATCATGTGATCAAAATTCAGATGCTTGGTAACTGGTTCATACTTATGACAGTTGCAGTACCCCGGGGTCATGTGATCCCCCTTTTGCGACCTTCTGACAAGCAAAGTCAATGGGGAAGCCAGATTCATTTAACAGCCATGTTACCAGCTTATCAACTGCAGTGATTCACTTATCAACTGTGGCAAGAAAAGTCATTAAAATGGGGCAAAACTTACTTAACAAAAGTCTCATTTAACAACAGACAAGTTGGGCGGGCTCAATTAAGGTTGTAAGTCGAGGACTGCCTGCAGAGCTCATCATCAAGCTGTGCAAAGGCCTGTGGATTACAATTTCCACCTACTCTTGGACCAAGAGACATGAGTTCAGAAGTACCCCCAGATTGAGCAAAGGGTCAGTCTAACAGAGTGCAACCCCATCCCAGCTCCAAATAAGAAGGCACCTTATCCGGAGGTCCAAAACCCAAAGCCACTCAGTCTTGCTAGGGTTGATACACAGCCTGCTCTTCTCCATCCAACCCTCACAGGCTCCAAACATGGAGAAAAAGTTGGGAACCATAAGTCAGTCACCAAACTTTAAGGATGTCATCTACTCACATTATAACATCATGAAAAAGGAGATGGCTGAATGTTCTGCCTTTTTATTTTCTTTTTTGGGGAGTTACAAGGGGAAATGGCAGCAAGAGGCATTTACCGAGGCTAACTGTTTTCATCTTTAGATCAGCCACCTACTTCTTCAGTAGGGTATAAAATCGGACAGGCAAATTTTGCTTTCTTTCAAATTTTATTGGAGAGTCTAGGGCAGGGGTGTCAAACTCAATTTCACTGAGGGCCACATCAGGGGTCTGTTTGATCTCGGGGGGGGGAGTGTGGGCATGGCCAGGTCAACTTCCTGCAGCCCTCTGCCACGCAGCCCTCCTGAGCTAGTTTTTCACTGGCTGCAGGAGGTCGTCACAGCTGAAAATGGAGCTTGGGAGAGCCACTCCATTTTCGGTGGCAGAGACATCATAGGCCGGTCCTTTGCCGTTTCCAGGGCAGCCCCATGGGCCAGATCTAAGCACCCTGCGGGCCGGATCCAGCCCACGGGCCTTGAGTTTGACACCCCTGCTCTAGGGCCTTGGGGAATGGGGGCTGCTAAGGCCCTGCATGCTTATAAGCCATAGTGATTCTTCATGGAGCATAAAGTTGCAGCCCTAACTCTCAATGAAAGAGGCCAAGAAATCCTTCCATTGTTGCCCAGCTATTCCTGGACAGTCACCTGGATTGGGGGAAAAGTCTTGGGGTTTACATATTTTTCATTCCATATAAAATCTATAAGAGAGGGTGCTATGCGTATGAATGTGCTTTTGTGTATGTTAAGGAAAGGGCTAGCTCTCACCTTCCCTGGAAAAGAAGAACAAAACAAGGAAAGTTGATGGTTGGAGGCATTGTCCATCTTGAGCAGCAGGGCCATGAATTCTCCCTCTCCCATTCCTATAGAAAATAAGAAGAGCTCTTCTCAACCACAGGCTGAGAGCCTGTTTAGTCCTGGGTCCCACAGTACAGTCAGGAAGCTCACAAGTATGGAGAAATAGCAGTGGCAATAGCCATAGCACTTAGACTTATATACCACTTCATAATGCTTTACAGCCCTCTCTAAGCGGTTTACAGAGTCAGCATATTGCCTCCAACAATCTGGGTCCTCATCTTACCCACCTCAGAAGGATGAAAGGCTGGGTCAACCTGGAACAACCTCAGGATCGAACTCCTGGCTGTGAGCAGACTTAGCCTGCAATACTCATTCTAACCACTGCGCCACCCTGCAGTGATGTAATAGCCACTTCTCACTGTAATTCTCAGCATTGATATTGATAATATGCTTCCTGTGTTTGAAGAGCTGTTTCACAGCTATCAAGCCTTAAGAGCCATCAATCGCTCTACCCACATCACTTCTTCCACTAATGGTAAAGTCCCTAGCTCTCTTCATAGTTTTTCCCGCCATCCTCCTCCTCCTTTGTGCTTCTGCCATTTGCCACTACAGGCGGTCCTCGACTTACGACCACAATGGAGCCTAACATTTCTGTTATTTATTGGTTAAGTGAGTTTTGCCCCATTTTACGACCTTTCTTGCCTCAGTTGTTAAGTCAATCACTTCGGTTGATAAGTTAGTATCCAAGTTATTTGGCGAATCTGGCTTCTCTGTGGAGTTTGCTCGTCAGAAGTCCGCAAAAGGGGGATCACATGGCCTTGGGACACAGCCATGGTCCTAAGTAAGAACCAGTTTGCCAGGCGTCTGAATTTGGGTGACGTGACCATGGGGATGCTGCAAAGGCCGTAACTGTGAAAAACGGTCGCAGATCACTGTTTTTGGTGCTGTTGTAACTTTTGAAGGTCACTAAATGAACTGTTGTAAATTGAGGACTACCCGTACCTCAGAAGCCCTTCACCCCTTCTCCGGTCTTTCAAAGGGGACAAAGTCAAGTCTACCACCATCTCTCTCATGAATCCTGAGGCCAGATCAATAGGCGATCGCTTTTGAGACATTTAACTATGTCAGTGCCCTTTCCCTTCCACCCTTCTCGGTATTTGCACAAATGCCTTTTTGGTACCAACGTAAATGTTTGACAAATGAGTGCCTAGGATAAGAGACATTTATTTACAGGCGAGAAAAGTGTCAGAGTTTAAATCAGCATGTTTGCTATTCATTTGTGCTAGTCCTTATTTGCTGTTCATCCCTTCTTGTATGCAGAAGTATATTAATCTGATAAATGAATGAATGTGACAACCGGGAGCTTGACAAATAATGAGTGATAAAGTGCAAAAGGGAGCTGCTTAACGGGAACCTTTCAGCTCAAAACGGTCATTTTGCTATTCTTCTTTTTAACTCTCCCATATCAAGTTTTGGGACAAAGATTTTGTGCCAGGATGGCATCGATGGAAAGCAAAGTTGTGTTGAATCAATCAAGTAGAATTTATTGCTGATGGAATAAAGTTAGGGTTGGACTAAAGCTGTTAACAGGTATAAAGTAGCAGATTAAACAAAAAAAGCAAAATAAAAATAACATTGAATAAAGGCCATTGCAACTAAGTTAACACTCATGCTGTATCCCATACATTAGCCATAAGAAAAATGTTGCTGGTTTACAGGTCAAGAAGACAAATCAAATAAAGAAAAACAATAAAGGAGGATTATGCTAAACATAGAGGGGGAGGAACAAGAGGATCAAACTCCAGGTGGTATGAAAAAAATATTTTATTATATCATATAGTCCCTTTAAGTTTCCGAATACATATCCTTCTTCAAGGTCCCTTGTTTCGTATTCTTACAACACATAGAAAGTGATGCCAAATTTGCAGGAGTTTTGAAGAAAAAGGAAGTTTTGAGGAAGGATTTCTATTAAATGTATTCTAATAGCAATAGCACTTACATACCGCTTCACAGTGCTTTACCACCCTCTCTAAGCGGTATAAAGAGTCAGCATATTGGCCCCCAACAATCTGGGTCCTCATTTTACCGACCTTGGAAGGATGGAAGGCTGAGTCAATCTTGAGCCGATGGGAATCAAACTGCTGGCAGTCAGCAGAATTAGCCTGCAATACTGCATTCTGTGCCACCACAGCTGTTATTTTATTAGATTAGATACATTCTTATTAGAATATATCTAGTAAAATGCATTCCTTTAGTCCCTGGAGTTTCTGTTCTTTTTTTGAGGGGGTGGGGGGGTTTGCAGACGGTAATATTCAGCAATAGCTGAATTCAACAGCATCTGGAAGGTTAATCGCTCTTGATATATGTACTTACACTGGAAATAAATCCTCTTTACTCAGTTGTTCTTGTTTTGTGGTCTTGCACAGATGTTCATCCGTTTTTTCTTTAAAAAACTGATTCTAGGACTATAGGTATACTTATTCCCATTTCTTGAAATCTGAATTGGATGCTGCAAGCTTTATTATTAAAATTGATGAATAACAAATAAAAAGCATGCATCTGTTAAACGAATAACTTGGTTGTGTTATCTTTACATTCTTACTTTCTCTAGAAGTTGGCCCATTCTCACGCAATCACATGCTCTTTTCAAGATAATTGTATTTAGAAGGACTACAGCCTCAACTATTTTAGCCTTTCCTCGTCCCTGGACTCTGCAAATATTAAGGATCAATAATTCACATTATTAAATGTTTGCTTATGGAAACGTGTATGGTTAAAACAGAGCAGAAGAGATTTGTTGGTGGAGCCTCTCAAAAGCAGGTTCAGCTCTGGGTTCAAGTCTTTCTGTAGAACTGAATTTTGAAATGTGGGCCTGTATGCTTACTTGTAGGACTTGTTGTTCAGAGATATGTAATTCCTCTGTGATAAAGTATGCTTACAGAACGTACATTCAGAGTAAAAAATTCTTAGCCGCTTTCTCAGTTTTCTAAAGTGCTGCTGGGGGCAAATGGTTTTGAACTAGTAAGAAGAAATGAGTATAGGTAGGATGGAGAATATATATTCTCTGCCATTCTTGCTCTGATAGTATAATAACTGACTAGTTTGGGCAAATTTGTTCTCCCAGCCAGTTTGCTGAGGGGAGGAGCAGGAAATTTCTGGCTAATCCATAACACAACTGTTGTTGAGCAATGCTAGGGAATCCAGCGGATTCCTGAGAACATCTGGGCTACAAAAGAGATATCTAAACTAAAAATGCTGAATCTGTCTCTAGCTGTTCTGACTGAGATTATGTCCAAATTGTGTAATACATGGCAAGAATCACGCATTGCATTGGCCAATCACAGAATAAAGAGATTGTATTCATTCTACTGCTGTAAAGGAATGTTTAGAGTAAGAATGTTAGAGCCAGATGGTCTAGTGGTTAAGGCACTAGGCCAGGGGTGTCAAACTCGCGTTGTCACGGCAGCATCACATGATGTATCGTGACTTTTTCCCCCTTCACTAAATTGGGTGTGGGCTTGGGCAGCACGTGATGAATCCGGTCCACGGGCTGCAAGTTTGACAGCCCTGCACTAGGCTATAAAGCAGGATGTTGGGAGTTCAAGTCCCATTTAGCCATAAAATCCAGCTGGGTGACCTTGGGCCAGTCACTTTCTCTCAGCCCAACTCACTTCACGGGGGTGTTGTTGTGAGGAAAACAGGAGGAGGAAGGTATGGTGGATTTGTTCACCTTGAATTATTTTAAAAAATAATAAAGATGGGATTAAAATAAAATAAAAAGTAGAGCTGGCTGGGGAAGATATGAAAGAGCTACTAAATGGGGATTCAGAGAAGCTGATAGAAAGTCCAGATATAGACAGAAGTGTGAGAAAGAAACTCAACTCCATCTTGATTGTGTTTCATATAAGATGGAGCAAGAAGAAATTTGGGTGAGTTTCAGGATTCTGTTATTCTTCCCTACAACAAAGTTACTTATAGCATGGCAAGTTGACTTCTTGACTTAGCTTATTGAAAAAGGGCTGAAACCTGCTATGGTACTGAATTACACTTACATCTTTATTTAAATGTTGCTATTCGAATGGATCCCCCCCCCCCAAGTATCATGCAATAAAATAGCTGAGTAATACAATAAAAAATGTAGAATTCTGAGACATAAAGAGTTGAGAGGAAAAAAGGCTTCCAATAGAACAACTGCCCAGATCTATTTTTTTCCGACTTTTTAAAAAAAGCACTAAAACACAGCCTCACAAGAAAGACAATCCTTAATTCTGTTGCCGTGGCTAAAAACTCTAATCAATTGACTCAGCCTTCTATTGTCTAGTTATTCTCCAGTTGTTGGGCCATAACACTCATAATTATCACGCTTGGTAGGATTATGGGAGTAGAGTCCATCAAATCTGAAAAGTACTAAGTTAATGAAGCCTTCAGACAAATGAAAAGCAAACAATCCTCCTACTGAATCCTGATTGGCAGATGAAATATGAAAGATAAGCTCACCTACAAAGATGTATTCACATCAGCTGCTTTCTCAATAACCCACTCTACCTAGTATGAATTTGCTGCTTAGAAACAAATGTGTGAATTGAGCATTGCAATTTAACTAGTGTGACAAGATATAAAAATGTTGTCTTCATTATGCTATTCATATATGAAATATTTTATTGCCATTGTAATAGTAGCTATGCATGTAAGATTCAACTCAAGAGTAAAAGAAAACTTTAAAGATACATCTGCAGAGTAATCATTCCTTGGCTGTTTTGGGTGCCATTTGAAAAGCCTTTCTTTACACATTTTAATTCTGAGTCTGTAATCACATTTTCAGCCCGAATCATGTGGGGATTCTTTTAAAAACCAAGCTGCGTTTTATAACGTTACAACATTGATTAACCAACCATTAAGTGCTTTTTAATTCTAAGCTGCCATGGAACCCCAGGCAAAGCCGTTATATGATTCTTCTTAGGAGTCAGCTGCAATTTTATATCGAAGTTGCTTGCAAGCATTTGAGAGCCTTCGTAAATTATTCACTGAAAAAAAGGGGGAACTGCCAAAGCCAGCTTGGCCATTAGGGCAAATCCCAGCAAGTCTTCAACTCATCAATTGAATCCCTAGAGTTATCTATATTTAATGGCAGTGTAAAATCCTCTCTCTGAAGGGTCAGGGCATCAAACGGCAAGAACAGCGATCTTATACTTACAATAGGATGCTTCATGCAGTGACTGAAAGGAAAGGATACTTCACCCGAAGGACTTGTAGCAGCATATAATAAGATCTCCCCCCCCCCAGACCATGTATAATTTTAATTGATTAGGTGCCATCAATTAGTATTGACTCTTAATAGCTTATCAGACTCATAACTAGACCTCCTTCAGGATAATATGCCCCAACCTTAACCGTTCAGGTTTCCAGTGGTGCATCTATCACTGCCGTCGACAAGTCAGTCATCTTGTTTATTTTTATTTATTTATTATTTTTACAAGTAATTCAAGATGGTTAACATATCCAACATGCCTTCCTACTCCTATTTTTCCCACAACAACAACCCTGTGAGCTAAGTTGGACTGATAGAGAGTGGGAGAACTGGTGGAAAAATAAACAGGGTTTTTGAATCTTCAATTTAAAACACTATTTGATCTATTCAGGATCTATACTTTGGCAATCCAAAGGCTATCAAAAATGTTTCAATTCCATCTCATCTTCATCTTTTACGTATGTCATCATGAAAAATATGGATATGAAAACCCACCTCTCCCTAAAACAAAGGCCCAGTCTATACTGATACCACAATTGGGCCCAACATTATTGTTGCTAAGTGAGAAATTTGTTAAATGAGTTTTGCTCCATTTTACAACTTTTCTTGCCATATTTGTTAAATGAATCACTGCAGTTGTTAAATGAATGGTTGTTAAATGAATCTGGCTTCCCCATTGACTTTGCTTGTCAGAGGTTGCAAAAGATGGTTTCCATGACCCTGGGACACTGCAACCATTGTAAATTTTGAACCAAAAGCATCCAAATGTAAATCACGTGACCATGGGGATGCTGCAACTGTCGTGTGAAAAATGGCCATAAGTCACTTTTTTCAATGCCATTGTAACTTTACTTGCTTTACTCCATTACCTTACACCAGGGGTGTCAAACTCAAGGCCCGGGGGCTAGATCTGGCCCACGGGCCTGCCCTGGAAACAGCTAAGGACTGGCCCGCGGTGTCTCTGCCAGCAAAAAGGGAGCTTGGGAAGGCTGCGCATGGCCCTCCTGGGCTCCATTTTGGACCATGATAGCCTCTTGCAACCTTCTACCAGCAAAAATGGAGCCTGGGAGGACCGTCATGGACAAAAACAGAGCCTTGATGAGTGACATCAAGCCAACTATGCCCCCCCTGCCCCCCCCAGCCCCCCGAAGTCAAGCACAACCCTGATGCAGCCCTCAATGAAATCAAGTTTGACACCCCTGCCTTACACTGTAAGCAGTAATGGAGAAGATGCATGCTTGAACATTCTTCAACTTTTAAGACAGACCATTAGCTATTTGAAAATTACAATATCTCCTAATATTGTATCTAGATGATATATGTGAATGTATGGGTAAACAGAAGGTAGTCAGCTGTGCAGCCTCTTTCAGATGTAGAGGAAAATTGTTGAGTTAGCATATAGATTTATTATCTCATGTGCAATAGGATAGCAATCTGGATTTAGACTAAAGTCCTAGATGTCAGGTTCTCTTAGCCCTTGGCACATGAAGATTGAAGAATGTTGGTTTATTTATTTATTAAAAATAAAGGCAAAAGGAGGAAGCATATTATTACCATGAATACGGAAACAGCATAAACTTTTGCTCCCGTTTCTAACTTGGTTGAACTCATGACCTTGGCATTTGTAAAATTGCCATCCCAGTGGTTGGGAAAAGGAATGCTTTCATTAAAATACAGTAGTAACCTGATCAGAGCAAGCAGTTAGATTGCATAATGCAGTTAGATAGGTTTAATCGCCACTGATAGTTTGATGGAAAATAAGATGGAAATAGCTATTGACCTGCTTCTAATACTAGACCTATAGATAAAAATAAACTTTTAGTTTCAGACCAAAAGTGTGACACTTTAGCGGAGGAAGGGGAGATGCATGACTCATGAGCTTCATAATGAGATTCTACATGTTTCATTTTTAAGAATAAAATCACTTTGATTCTAGAGGCTCAGTTCCAGAAGGCTATTCCAACCAGCAGGGAGAGCTTATAGTAAGCTTATGGAACATAAATTAAATACAATATTCCTTCTCTTTTATTCTGAACTCTCCAGTATTACTATCCATTTTAGTTTATCGTAGTGCCTAAAGCATCTGAACTGCAATGTGGAAAATCGGACCAAATCTCCCTCTCACACAAATATGCCTAGGGCCTAATCTCGGTGAGCAACCTCCCCTCTCTTGGAAGGGTAATGCAAACTGATCTTGCAGGTTGTTGAATGGATCCCTGAAGTGTTATAAAATGCCACTTGACAGGTGAAAGGGGCTTTAGAACATTAGGTCTACTAATAAAGGAAAGAACTGTCAAAGGAGATCAGTTCTATCTGTATACCACAGCTTTGGGATGTTGGGAATGGCCTTGAAGGACAGGGAGTATTTACCAAGGCAGTAATCAGATAAGGAGGGCTTGAGCCCATTCCAAGAAATTAATTTGAGAAAGCATCTAAGGCAAGCCCCTTCTTAGTTCACACAAAGATAAAGCAAGGGAGGGGAAAAGCATATCTAGACCTGCAAGATTATGTACTGTAGCTTTTGCCATAAAACTATTCCTGGCCCAGATGACATCGGAACTATATAGGAGAAAAGCAAAGCTACTAAATTGATTAGAAATGGGAAAGACAGCAGGGAGGAAAGCAAGCAAAAGGGCAGGTTATATTGGTCCCATGATGTTACATAATTATAGGCAATGGCTTTTTATGCCTTGAAGCAGAAGATGGGAAGGAATCAAACATGGCTGTCAAGAATATGAGTTTTTTCAGTGAGGAAACAGACTCATAGTCTCCAATAGAAGACAAACACACACAGAGAGACAGAGAGAGAGAGAGAGAGAGAAAGACAGAGATTGAGTTGCCCACAATGTTTTGTCTCATAATTATTTCTTATGTAAACTAAATATCATAGAATTATTTAGTTTATCTGAGCTACTATATTAGTTCACACAGAAGACTCTTTTTATACATTTACGCCTCTTAATGAACCTGGAGACAGAGGTTTATTTGACTGCAGAAGTTCTGGTGTTCTTTATTTATTTCCTAGTCACAAGTAACTTGAATCACCTTGTGTATGTAAGGGTCCCTGTGCATTTAAAACTTTATATCACTTTTAATAATAATGTTGCTGTTGTGTTAGATGGTTTTCCTTGCAGTATTTTATGATATTTTTTATCTATGCTAAATCAAAGACCTTTTGTAGGCTGGCTTAGGATAATTTTGAAATTAATTTTGAAGATTCTGAAAAAAACAATCTCTGCTGCTATACAAATAAAATAACACCACTATTAAAATATAAAGCTTAATAGAATAATATCCCAGCCATTAAAATATTCGCTGTAGCACACTTAAAGGGGGATGCAAAAAAAAATAACACTCATATATAATTAAAGTTAGAATCAGAAACAAAAACAGGCTAGAAGTTCAACGCAGTATGCCATGTCTCACTTAGATTCTGCCTAGCTTACTCGCTTACTGTAATAGCTACATTCTGTCTAGCTTATTTTCAGACAGTAAATATAAATAAAATGCTTATCAGACACTGTGCTTGCAATGTGACAGATCATAGCTGATAAGGGGTTCTTCTCATTTTCAGGGACTTGATATATAATATACTGAGGGCAGCACATTTCAGCCATCATCATAGTGACATTTCAACAGCCTCTTAAAATACTTTCTAAGTACTAACTCTTTAATAATGCAGGCTTGTGTTTTCCACCCCAGTAGACTGAAAGGCTGCAGATCCTTGTAAGGGAGCTAAAATTTTAAAAAATGCAAAAGAAGAGTCAAGAGGAGGTTTGTTCAAGCATAAAGTGTGTACTCTGCATATTCAGTCCGTGGCGTCTCTAAATGGGACAAAACAACATCGTGTCAGAAATTCTAGGAAGCATCATTAGGCTAGGGTCCCATGAATAAGACAGAGCTGGCATTTAATCCTCTATAATTTTGGGGAGATAGAT
>JANHFL010005902.1:0-23082 GCA_032468155.1 Oxyrhabdium leporinum
TCTCTTTTGGGTGTGGAAAAACCTGGGCCTTCAGATTCAGGTTTTTCCCAGATGTGCCAACATGATTTCTTTAATAAGCTCTTACTTAAATAAACACTTGTCTGAGTGATTTATTGGAATTTGGATGGAATGCTGATAGTTGGTAAGATGTGTGGACTTCAACTCTGCCGTGCTAGCTGGGGAATTCTGGGTGTTGAAGTCCACACATCTTAAAGAAAAACACTTATCTAGCCTCTCCAGTAAAGTTGAGTCCATTGAATATTGATTTGCAAATCTCTAGGCTTGTGTTCTTAGCTTGCATACAAAAGCATGAACATGCTCCAGTAAAACTGGACTTAGCTAAGCTTTTGATAACACTGACCAAAATGCACCAGAACTAATCAGAACTATTAGTAAGGAAAACTGCATATGACATGGAGATGACTAATTTTAATAACTTTGTCTATTCTTTTATTAAAAAATATTAGTAGTATAGTTGGGTAGCTACAGCAGAGTACAATTTTAACATAAGTCAAGAGAAGGTTGAAACTGCTATAGAACCAAACTGTATTTTGGAATGAATTAATAAGAAGCATAAATTCCAAATAATAAGTAATTTTGTTGAATATAATTATTGACATATTAATAAATTTTCTTACTCCAAGCTTTATTGTAGGTTCATCAAATCCACTTCGATTAAAGTCATAGACATCATCCCTATCAAAAGAGATAAAAGTTTGTTTAGTGTTTTATCTTTTCATCTCTCAAATGGCTAGATTTGTAACAGATTACTGTTTACTTACACAGATTGTTCATTAGTATTGTTGTGTAGTGTAGTTCTGAAATTTCCAGTCTTTCTATTCTGTCTTTTTTTCTAAGCATAAAAAAGTAACTTATACAAGGAGATGTATAACGCAACAATGCTACCACTTTTTCTGTTTTTGTTTTTTTTTCAATTTGTTTAAATAAAACTTCTGGATCATTCAGCCAAACAATAAAGGGCAAAGGGAACAGTTAAATCCATTCACGTTCACAATCAGTACATCTCCTCTTTGAGGTTTTCCTAATGCTTAGTTTTAAAACAAAAACATTCTTCTAGCAGCTTTTCTGTAAGAGCTAACAGCTTACTTATTTAGCAACATCAAGTAACAGATTATGGTAAGTGCAAAGCAATTAGTGGTGCTTTTTTTTCCTTGCACATAAGGGTGATTCCTGACTTTAAAATAAAAATAAAAATAAATGAACTCCAAGTCTCCCATGGCAAGGTTTTGTTTTGGCAATTATTGAACTGTGAGGAGTCTTCTTACGTCTAGTCTTGGGTTCAGCTCCTGCTTTCCTCCCAGCTCCGCCTTATTTCATTCAGTCTAAGTTGGTGATGGTGAATCTATGACATGCATATCAATGGTGACTTGGCATGTCATTTTTGGTGATATGCCAGTCCTCCAGATTCTTTGGAAGCTGCGTGAGGGGGCCCTGCTAGGAGGGCCCTCTGAAAGGCCTCTGGAGACATGCAAAAGCATGTGAGATCAGGGCATACTTTCCTGCTCTTTTCAGAGGTTGCGAGGCCACACAAGAGCATTCTCTGAAGTTTGCAGACCTTGTGCGACCTGGAACTACCTCCTAGTGACATTTTGAAAAAAATATTTACAATTATGCATGTTTTTAATTTAATAATAAATTTAAATAATTCAATGTAATATAATCATTACTCTTTATTATGAATTGTTTGGTGTGTGTGTGTGAGAGAGAGAGAGAGAGAGAGAGAAAAGGGGGGGGGACATGCCAGCAAAGTCAAGTTAGGCAATTTCTGAATAGCCCAGTAATAAAACATTAAAGAGCAGTCTAGATTGGTGGTTTCCAACCTTGGGAACTTTAAAATGTGTGGACTTCAACTCCCAGAATTCTACAGCCAGCATTCACCAACCAGAATTCCGAGAGTTGAATCTATATATTGTAAAGATGCCAAGGTTGAGAAACACTGGCCTAGACATGATAATCAGTTCAATTACAAAACTTGAAAAAATGCCACTATAAATTTCACTCTTGAAACAAAACCGTTTATTTGGTTGAGAGTTCAAACACATTTAATCTATCATGCTTAAAAATAAATACCTAAAACCATTTTCAGACAAATTTGTAAAGAAAAAAAAATACCTTATCATCGCTGTCAATTTTATTTAACGACGTGCTGTAAGAAGAATGAATGGAATACGGATCAATACCAAGCTAGAAATCTTCATTTGGAAATAAAAGTTGAATTTAAATACCGATCTTAAGTATTATAATTAAACGATGAAATACATTCTTTGAAAAGATTTCGAGAATAGCCAAGTTAATCTGCTGCGTAAAAAAGTAAGAAAAAGTTGTAGGCACATATTATGGCATAAATGAACTTTTATAGACTGTGAAATGGTGAACTGTAATCTATGCTTTGTGGTGCTTTGGATTGGCCAACTCTGGCTCTCAAATGGCTTTAGTACCAGAGCAAAGAGCCCTCAGCTTCTAGTTCAGGTGCCAGTTCAGGTGCTTCTATTAGGTTCCAGCTTTTTTAACCAGGCGCCCCTGGGGAAAAGAAATGTGTAAGCTAATACAGAGAGCCCTCAACTTACAATCACAATTTGAACTGGAATATCCTCTGCTAAGCAACGCAGTTGTTAAGTGAGTCGTGCCCAATTTTATAACCATTTTGTGGCCAGTGGTCAAGAAAATCCAGCTTCCCGTACTGACTTTGCTTATTAAAAGCCCTGTAGGAAGATCACAAATTATGATCATGTGACCCAGGATGCTGCAACTGTTATGAGTGTATGCCAAGCACCCAAATTTGATCATGTGGCCATAGGGATGCTGCAATGGCTGGAAGTGCAAGGACCAGTCATAAGTCACTATTTTCTATTTTCAGTGCTATCATTTTGAATCGTCTTTAAAGGAAGAGTTTTAAGTTGTGAACTATCTGTACAGTATTGCCGTAAGTAATTTTCTAATAGATGTTTTCTGCTAGATGTTAATGGTAGTAAAGATGTCAAGATCATTTACTTTTATAAAATTAATTCCATTTTGCAGTTGTTTACTTTCAGTATATTTTATTAGTATTTTCAGAGTAACAGAGTGAAACAGCTCCAAATCTTTAAACTTAACATTTGTTTTAAAAAATGTGACATTACTCATAAACTGAAATATAACCTTATAACTGTATTACTCTTATATAAAAGAGTCACCTAATCTGTAAGTTGGGTGGAATGTAAATTTAATAAATAAAATAAATAAATATAATGTAACTAATAGCACAGGAAAAAAAAGACCGGGGAAAAATACGGGATCATTAAAAATTTTGTTCTGTTTCATGATAATATTAGAAAAAATTTAAAAAGATAAAAGATAAATTTAAGAAAATGTAGAAAACTACATTAAGAAAACTAAAAAATATAAAATATATCTATTGCAAAACTATTTACTTTTAACATATCTATCTACATTTCAGTTACATAAAAAGAATATATATGTATATACAATACCTCCTGTCAGAAAATGACTGGCACAATTTTGCTGTATTTTTAATACCATCTTTTTCTTTATATCTTTTGCTGATTTTAGTTATTAACATTTCTGCTGCTTCAATCACATCTTTTGATTTCGTTTTCTGAAAAAAAAGAAAGAAAAAATAAATGCTGTGGTGTCCTTAATGCTATCTGTTCTTGGTTGTTTGCTAATTAGGGTTACTTAGCATATCAATAATATGAGAAATAGTTAATAAACTAAAAGCAATCACTATTTTGATTTACTATACAACTAGAAGAGCAATGCTGAGGTTGTTTACCTTTTCATAATTTATTTGATTAATTTTCTTATTAGCAGTCTCTTTTGTAGGAGGTGATATATTCAATCTAATATCATGATCATTCATTTCAGAGATTGATTTGTAGTGCCTTGAAGTTGTTAGAGAACTATTCTTTTTGGTAGCAGGAAGTGATATTTCAGATGTGTTGGAAACACTCTTTCTGCTTTTATTTTTTGGTATTTTCTCATCCAAATGCTTAAAACTGGTTTGTGAATCTGGTATTTTATTGGTTTTGCTGTGTTTTTCCTCTATGATTTTGCCACTGCAATGCTGTTTATTTCTTAACTCGGAAGAAGTCATTTCAAATATTGAAGCAAACGCTCTTTGCTTAGCAGCTCTGTCGCTTAGATTAGCAGCTAATAGAAAACAAAAACAAAAGTTTAAAATTAAATAAAGTGTCATAAACTACCATACTTATTCAAATGGAAGTCAACTCAGAATTTCATGTTTTTACAGACACAAAAATTACACAGCTTGTCAACTTAGGGCTGCCAACTCCAGGTAAAACCACTTCTAGGGATTTCCCCCAATTCCAATATGTTTGCACGTATTTCAATTTGTATGCCTATGTGTGTATATAGATATTGGTTTGAAGCCACATTCTTAAAAGGGCAATTATAGGATAAATTAATAAATATGAGTTGAATTAATAACTATTGCTTAAAATTAATTGCCTGTAAAAAAGGCATCCAATCTTAGAAATTAATTGATCCTCTATCTGCATACCACTGTGCCTCTCGTTCACATACCACACTTCCTGTTTTCAGAGGGAGGAGGAAGAGAAGGAGATCCTGAGATCTATCCTAAACTATGGGTGCATGCAAATCATTTACTTCCTCTCAACCCAACCTACCTCATATGTATGTTAAGGAGGGAAAATAGGTCTTGTCCCACACTTAGATATTAAGTGCATATCAAGTAAAAATAGTACAGAGGAAAACAGGATGCGAGTGGGATGAGGGGAAGGACAGGAAAGCTAAAGTGGAGAACAGAATTAGATGGAGAAATGGAGATGAGGCAAGGAACAAAGATAAATGGGCCATAATGGGTAAGAGGGAGAAAGGAGAGAAACCTTTTTGCAATTGGCAGAAAGAATTAATTCTCCCATTGAGCCGATGGAATAAGTTCTTCTAATATTAAATCATGCTGGTGGTTGCTGAAAGCTTGGATATTGAGATTAAACATTCCCAGACTGGCTGTGGAGGAGAAGGGATGATCTTCTTTGCTTAAGTGTTGACTTTTAACTTTTTCACATTAAGGCCTAAAGTGTTCGTCCTCTACATGATGAGGTTGCATCTCAGCAGCGAGGAAGGAGAAACGGAGTGGGAGAAACATGGACAATCATGAACACAATGGATTGGATAATCATATTAGAATCCAAACTGACAATGAGTCAAAAATGGCTACCCCTTTCAACAGTTATCTGTTTTTTTGTTCACATATCTGCTTCCTAACAGAGGATAACCAGCAGATAAAATACACAAACAGTTTAAAGGTAAGTATTTTCTTTCTAAATTCTTTATTTGGATAATTGTGAAAAAAACTAATATAAATTTGATATGACTTTTTATATAAAGACTTAACCTTGATATACTATACTTTCTGATGCAGTAATCCTCTGACATTGAGTTATTATTGTTTCAGGTATCCAGCATTTTGTTTTTTTCTGAGTTTTACTTTCAGCAACAAAATTGTTTGAAAGGCCAAGGAATCTAAAAAAAGGCACACATATTTTAGCAACTTTTTAATATGTTTATAATTTGACTTATGTGATTATTTCAAATATAAAATGCATTGTTTAAAAAATTAGCCGAATTGTGCAACTACTTGCAGCAGTTGGATGCTTATATGTATCCAAATATATTTCCCCATACAAAAGCGGGGGGGGGGGAGAGTTAATTAAAGTTTTTTCAAAGTTTACTGCAATGCTAATTCATATTTCTTGATATCCACTTTTTTTTTTGGGGGGGGGGGTGTTTTCCAATCAAAACCATTCTGAATACCAAGCTACTGTTTATCACACTTCTGCATTCAAGTTACTGACTAATCAGTTCAATACTGATCTGTATATAATGTTGCCTTTCCACATTTTGTAAATATTCTAAAACTCAACCTTCCTAAAATTATCCCAATAGTATGCTATCAAGAGTAATGATTTTTGTAAATCAACAGACAAATGAATAGAGATACACCTGTACAGACACCTGTACTCTTTTTGGAGAAAAGAAAGCTAGAATGTTTTTGTTTCTTTGCTTTGGAGGAAGTGAATAAAGCTGCTAGCATTCTCAGCACCCTTTAAGTTAGACAAGTAGTGAACATGGTACTCTGCAGGCTTGAAGTAGAGACAGTTGGCACTGATTGGCTTGCATTTTTGGTATTCAACTATTATCCAGTTTGAGCTGAGCAATGATTGGCTGAAAGTGCTGTCTGCAATATCATGGCATCCAGGGATGCAAACATAAAGGTAACCATGCCAAACAAAATTTCCTTTGCATCAGTGCATGGTGGGAAAACAGTCATAACAACAGGAATTGCTTACTTATGGAGGAGACCCACCATACAATCAAGCACTAAAAGCTTTCCTGAATGCTAGCAGAGTAGCAACAGAAAAGGCAGGCCTTCATGGTCCCTGATGACAACAAACCCTTCCTGATAAGAGTGTATTGGATAGGCAAACACTGCTGTAATAGCTGGCTGTGCAAGTTTCCAGGTTCAAAACCTGGGGTTCAGAGTTCAATAATCTTTATGGCATAATTATATATTAATGTGTATTGTCTCTAAAACAAGAAATAAAGAAGTAATGATAAAAAGTTGGCAAATACTATTTTCTAGCGCTATACAGGAACAACTACAAAGCTGAAAACCCCTCCTTTCTAATGTCCATGTAGATACTTGTTGAGAAATCAGTTGTATTCCTGAAGTATATATGTGGAAAATCTTTACCAACATGAAATTAGAGCAGAATGTGTCGTTCAAATTATGCATATTAGCATATATATTTCTTATCTATAATCTATAGTACTTACAATGATTTGTCACTTTTGTATCTTGGTGGTTGGGAATCAGGAACAATATCACTTAACTCATCTATGTGAAACATATATATTAAATTACACATGAAATGCAATCCTAAAATTTTCTAGAACAACATGAAAAGCATTTTAAAGGATGTCTATTGAAATATGTTGAACAATTTACCTAATTTTTGCTTTCCATTAATATCTAGATCTTCCTCACTGTGGAACATATTTTTCATTTTCTCAGCTGGAACTTGCTATATGTATACATAATAAATCACAAACATTATTAAGATGCATATTTATTTATAAACAGGATACAAAAAATATCTCTGATTAAAAGTGAATTTAATTTTTATAATATTTCCCACATATCTATGGCACTCAGTTATAAAACTATTTTTCCAAGCAACTTTGACATCCTCTTATGTGTACTTTCCAAGCAATCTGTTGGAAGATTAAGCTGTCCTCTAATGTTTTCCCATATAAAGCTTGTTCTTTCTCTTCTTGCAATTATTCTACCTCACTTTTGTTTCTTTCACTTCTTCTCTTTTTTAATGATTTAATGATTTTTTCCTGAGATCCACTTTACCAGACTGGATTATTATTATCAAAAATGTTGTACTTCAAATACAGAATTTTTCAACTGCCTTGTATACATCATTAACTCTTATTTTTTTTAAAAAAACAACTTACTATTTGGGGGAATATGCAGCTTTTAACCAAACTTTGGAGGTTAGAAAATATCCAGGTAGTTTTCAGATTTAAATTGTTGTACAAATCTAAAGTAGTTACCTCCTCAACAGAATTATTCCTATTAAGAGCCTTGGTTGCAGAAAGTAGAGGTGCACAATTGTCTTCTCGGCCAGTCTTCATAGCTTTTGTCTCAGGTACTGAGAAATCTTCATTTCTTTCCACTAAGCTCATCATCTGAAGTGGGGTTTTAATCTTCCCTTTTCGTGGAGTTGCTGGGAAGGAACCCATAGTTCATTTTTTAAAATGCAGCTTGTACTGCTTTGTGCCATTTCCACGAAAATTACAGTACATTAATTTGCTGTTTTGTGGAAAAGAATTGTTCAAGGTGTCCTTCAGATTTACAGTGGATTAACTAATATTCATCACCCTGAGATTCTGCCTCTTAAGAACCCATACAAGATTCTGATAAACCAAATGATACATGCCAGTGGAAGTTAAGATGGGTTAAGATACTGCATCCAGCAGAGAGAAGTTATAAAACAGTCTGGATGTAAACAAAACGCACTCTCAATGTTTGCATTAAAACATAGGGTGTTGCTCTTCTCCAGAATCTATCATTGCTAGTAAATTGGGCATTATCATAAGAAAAACCGAGCAAAATTGTTTCCACAGAACTTGATTTCTAGAAATGCTGCTTAATGAGTTTTCTAAACTGTGATTTTCTTTTGTCTCTTGATGGCTGACGTTTAGAAACTCCCCTGCCAGCTCCCTTTATCTGGAGTAAGGCAATACATGAACTCATATTCGAATGGCTGAGAAGTTGTTAGAACTCCCAGTGCTTATCCAGAATTCTGTTTCCATAGCACACAGGAGGAAATATTCCCTTTTTAGGGATAATGGAACTCCCTAAACTCATACTATTTCCATGGAGGCTCAATATTTCTTTATCCACCAGAAACTAGTTTCCTGTTACATATAAAAGTTTTGTCAAGGCTAGGGCTGGAGAAGGAAGACAGTAAAATGATTCATCTCAGCCCCTCAGGTAAGTGTTTCCAGACTATTTGGTTTCCACTCAATAATGGGAACATAATCTATCAACTCACTAGGCCTTAAATGATATTACTTATGATACTCATGCTAATAGCTCTATGTACAGGGAATCATAGCGTTAAAAAAAATAAATTACAAAATTTGAAGTGATTTTGTGAGGTCAACTTCACCAAAGCACAAACTCACTAACATCATTTCTAGAGGCTAATGATAGCTATTGACCCATGATGATAGAGGAACATTTTCTAAAAATAATAAAATACATTAACAACATACTGAATTAAGGCACAATACAATATGTCATTTAACTTACAAGTATTAATTAAGGGAAATGGACTCTGCACAGAAAACCTGGAAGTAGATGACACAATCATTGATGCCTCAGACATTTTCCTTTTACCAGGGGTGGTCTTGAAATAAAATGAAAAGTATAATTTAACCTAGCATTTATACATTTAATCAAATATCACAAAACAAGATTTCTTTTCTATTTAAAGGCTTAAACTACCTTGGATTGACCTGTTTGGAAGTCCATCTCAGTTGTTTTTTTACTTAGATTTATCTCTGCCTGAGGATATTGATGTTGAGAGGAGAAACTTTTTTTTTCTTCCTGTAATTTACAATCCTTCTCTTTCATAGGTGATATCTGACTTTCCGGTACAAGAACCTAGTCATTTCAAATATTTTTAAAAAATCTCATTACTATGCTTTCGAATAAGACTATAAACTCCAGCCAGCAATGATGACATTTATATTATAAGGTAGTTGAGTTTTTCTTGATCTTTTGAAACCCTAGCCCTCATCTGTAAAATTGTAAGGATACTAACTAGTGATTCCCTTACTCTGGTTATCCCATGCAATACATTTCCCCACTACAGTACTGGTAATTGTCTGATTTCTTTTAGATCAGAAAACTATGGGATGACTGGTCAACTGTTCGACTTATTGACCAGTAGATGGCAGCAAAGAGAGAGGAAGGGAGGGTAAGTGGGCTACATAAACCTCCCATTAGCTTGCCTACTACCGCCTCTCCTTTTACTCTAAAATTCCCCATTAATTTCACATGACATTAGTATAATAATGCTTAGAAGTATTATGGTTCAGATTAATCAGCCTGAAATTTCCAGAAATTTACTCCACTGTTCTAACAGAGAAATCCCACATATTGGAATCCAATTGTTTGCTGAGTAAGGGCAGGGTTAATTTTTAAATTAATAGGTTTTTATGAAAGGCACGTTGACAAAAAATAATAAAATCTACTGTATACCATCAGTAGCTTCAAAATTTGCATTTCATATGTATTGCTCAGATTAAACACATGTACTAAATATTTATCATTGTAATTGAAATATTTACCTGTGATCCACTTTCATCAAAAACTACATGTACCGTTGTTTTTGCAACTGACACAGTATTCTTCCTTGTAAACCCCTGAAGCAATATATAGGGGGAAAAGGAAGGCATTACATAAAAAGTTCATATTCTTTCTAGCTTAGTTTACTTTTATTTACATGTCATATTATGATAAAAATGTGATTCACTCATTTTGTTGCTTTCTCTTTCACTTGGGAAACAAATCCTCCAGATTGCAAACATTTACAAAATACTTTTTCAATTCTTTCATTTTTAATCTTACTTGAAAGTAACACTGCAAATTCAGTATTTTTTTTAAACAACTAGATGTGAAGAATGTGTGTGCATGTACACACGCAAGCACACCTTTAAGCCAGTGTTGACTCCTGTCAACTACCTGGACAAAACCCCTGCAATATTTTTTTTTAAGATTTCAGAAGTGAAATCTTAGATCACTTAGCTGGCCTTGTGCCTAAGGCAGGACTAAAACTCACAAACTCCCCAGTGTCTAGTCTGATACCTTAAGCATAACACTAAACTGGCTCTCCAGATGAGAAGTATTGATGACTTATTATTTCACATGGTAATTCAAAGCGCATGAATATTATATAATTTATTGATTTAAAAAATGTGAACAAATGTGTATCTCATTCCTTCCTTATTTTATGGTTGTCATTTAGGAAATAACTGCTGGAATTATGCTATCTTCAACTGCATAGATAGAGACAAGTACAACCAACTACAAATATAATAGTAAACAGTGGTTAGTACTTTTTATTCCACAAGAGAAAAAGAAAAAGAAATTACCTGACATTTTGTTGCATTATAAACTTTTCTTACTGCATCCGTAATTTCCAATGCAGAATCGAAATGCAAGATTATTTTCTCACCTTCCTGGGCACCAACAGACACTGGGTTGTTTAGATGTACCATTAACAATTTTTCTTTTACTTTTTCTACACAGAAATGAAACATATTTTTTTTATATTAAATAATCGTTTATTTGGGTAACATATTTGGTTTGCAAACATTACAAAAACACGCCAATAAAATAGTAAAAAAAAAATCTGAAATAGAAATAGCAATTTTGAATATCCTTATCCTTAACATTCTGAAAATATGAAATACATTAAAATCTCAAGTACCTTCGATTGTGTAGGTCTTAACATCTTCTTCTGGTATGCACACGGTTTCCCACTGTTGACCCTAGAAGTTAAATTTATGAAAAAAGTAAGTAAGTGTGATATTGTTTACCGTTATAGATTACAGCTGAAGATTTGGTGCAGTATTTCCAAAATATAGTTCTTCAGGATGCCAGCTGTTTGTCAGTAGTTTGTGTTAATGATATTAAGTTTTGTCTCTGGTACACGTTTTCTTTCCCAACAGATCAAAACAAGAATGTGGATTTGATAATAACTTTCCCAAAGGAAAGTTTAGGTAAATATAGGATATATTTTTTATGTACACACAATCTTACAGCTTAAAATAACAACAGTTATGAAATTGTTCTTCATCCCTCTTTTGTGTTCCCAGATAATATGGAACTTAGATGAGCAGACGGTTTTGAAAAGGAACAATGTTTTGCCTGTGAATCAAGGGCTTTTTTGTGTTATAAGCAGTAAGTATTAAGATGGAATTAAACAGCTAAGTAGATTCATCACAATGACATGGCAGTGTGTGAAATCAAATTAAATAGTCACTAGTAATTGCTCTGGCATGCCAATAGAGTGAAAAAAAGATTTCCAGATTTGACATGTGGTACTTAACATCAGGGAAAAAGAACTCTTTTGGAGTCTATTAGATCCCATTGTCAGCAATATGGACTCTGTGGTTTAGGAGGACTTTAATAACACCAGCCAAACTAAGCATAAACACTTCCAGAGGCATCAAGAAACCATTAGAATGTATTTGCCTAAAAAAAAAGTTTCCATCCCATCCTTACAAATTGTGAAAGCTGCTTAAATATTCAGTCTCAGCAGTCAATTATCTCCTCATGATGCTAAGTATTAGATCAGTCATTTCAGTTTGTTCTGCCCAACCCTGAAAATCAAATCCTAAATATGCTGTCAGTGGTTACCATGACTTGAACAAAATAGAACAGGTTCATCATACACATGAAAATCCCACTGGATCACCCATCCAGGAATCATCAACAATAAAACTTAGATCATAGATTTCATGCTGGTAAGTTGATTGCTGTATAATGGAATGCCTAAGCAACAGCAATGGAAAGGGATTGATCTTCATCAGGAAGAGAGGGAGCATATATATATAATAAAATAATATATAATATAATAAAATGTATTATAAAGCTAATAATTTAATTTGAAAGAAAGTATGCATCTGCAAAAAAACCACTGAGAAATGGGTTGATATTCTTTACTATGTACACTTTAAAAACCATGGATTCTTTTTTATGTTTCAAAGATGATCACATTAAAACTTAACTAGCAC
The DNA here is from genome assembly GCA_032468155.1 of Oxyrhabdium leporinum. Lineage (NCBI taxonomy): Eukaryota > Metazoa > Chordata > Lepidosauria > Squamata > Cyclocoridae > Oxyrhabdium > Oxyrhabdium leporinum. Next base: position 12,385 of record JANHFL010005902.1, read on the forward strand.
GATGCAGCACAGAAGGAAGGAAAGAAGGAAAGAAGGAAAGAAGGAAAGAAGGAAGGAATGAAGGAAGGAAGGAAGGAAGGAAGGAAGGAAGGAAGGAAGGAAGGAAGGAAGGAAGGAAGGAGCTTTTTTAACATTTGACTTTCACAATAAATTATTCTGATTCTGATAACTAAAAAGGTTGCTACAATCTAAAAAAGTTGGATTCAATAAAGAAAACTTAACCTACTTCATCATCTGCAGCAACATAGAAGGATATACTTTTACTACCAACGTTAAAGTCAATCCAACATTCTTCAAGGTTTTCATCTGCTGGCATCTGTAGCTATAACAGAATCAGATTCTTAAAAAAAGAACCATTATAAACCTCTTATAATATTTTGCAATGTTCTTATCTTAATAATTGTGGGTTATCGTACCAAGGGTAAGTTGATGACAGTGTATTCACTCTTCTTGTAGAAAAGCTTTTTATTTTAGTATTTAAACTTCAGTTTTATGTTTGGAAATAGGAGCTGTGATCTAATATTGGTTTCAAACTCTAGTTAAAGTACAAGGCCAGAACATAAAGCATAAAGTGAAGGCACAAGGGCCAGGACTTAAAAGGAGGTGAGTAAGGATATGAAGTTAATTGCCATTCTCAGTTTAGCTAAGTAGCTAATTTCTATCCTAAAATAGATTATGTCTGAACAGGCCCTCTATGCTGTGCTGATGTCTGCATTCAAATAATTAGTTCTGATATTAGTTTAACAACATTCTGTTTCCATTTTTAAATCAAAACTCTTTGAATTATTATCAGTCAAATGCAAAATTCTGAATTCAAATAAAGGATTTTGAAGTTTCAAATAACATATTGTGAAACATAGTCAAAAGAAAAGAACTTACCTCATGTTTATCAAGGGCAGCTGATAAACAAGGATAGGTAAATACCCTGTAAAAGAGTACAGCATTTTCATAATAAAAGTAGTTTAATCACTTCATTCTTCATCTCTACTCAGAAAAATAGAACTCCCATTTCCATTCACTCTTTTCTTTGGGGGAAAAAAAGTTAAAACATATACTACTGTTAAAATCACCCATGATTTTCCCTCCGTAAGATATATGGAGTACTACTTATTATGTAATTGGTTTTATCCCAGCTTTTGCCATACAATACCCTCAAAACACTGATGAGATAAAATTTAACAGGATGCACTAATTAAGTTTCATTAACAGCTAATGCTACATCTGGATTGCTGATGTTGGCAAACATGAATAAAATACTTCAAAGAATGACTCATTTTTTTCAACTTATGAAAAGCCATGCCTATTTAGGGTGTATATACTGTAATTAGAAATCTGTATTTGGTTAATGTTATGCATACCTTCTTTTGTCTCCAAGCATGCCATTAACTTGGTTAAGGAACTTCCTGCAGTCCTGTTTAAAGAGAATAGTCGTATAAGCCCTTTGACAATTTTCCTATTTTGAAAGAACCATTATTTGAATATGACTTACTGTTTCAAACTCAGAATCTTTAATTTGTTTAAATGCACTGCTGACAAAATCCATTGGAAACCACTGGATTGCCAGCTCTCTTCTTTGTTTTTCTGGCGTCATTCTGCATAATGCTTCAGTAATGGCAACTTGGAGATCATAGTCTATAATATATATTGCAGGAGCATTATCATAAAGATTTTTGATAGTAATTAAATATTACTGCCTGAAAATTAACCATATATACACATTCACAAACAATGCATACAATTTGTTGCATATATCTCAATGTAGTGTTCATAGGTATGAATATATTTGTGGACACGTTTCTTAGCACCCACAAGAATCTCTGCCACTCTATTTGAATTTTTAAAACATTCTTTTACTTCTAACAAAACGAGAAGCTAGTCGGTACGCCAGGACCACCTGCATTTTTCAAGACTCCTTCAGGATCTACATAAAAATGGTGGCTGGCTATTCTTCAGTTCCTTATTTGAAAGTACCTCCTAGGAAAAAGAAAAGCTATCTTATGAAACAGTCCACCACCTGCTCTTAAAATTCCAAACACAATCACTAGCTTAAAACACAATCTCTTTCAACCTTAACTCGAAGTTAGGTGCTGCATTTAAATACTACCTACTCTAGTCAAAACAAAGCAGCTAAAGAACAGAATTGACATGTCAGAGAAAAACAAATAAATAACTGAGAACAACAATAGCACTTAGACTTGTATATTGCTTCATAGTGTTTTACAGCCCTCTCTAAGCGGTTTACAGAGTCAGCCTATTTCCCCTAACAATCTGGGTCCTCATTTTACCCACCTCGGAAGGATGGAAGGCTGAGTCAACCTTGAGCCTGCTGAAATCTGAACTGCCAAATTGCAGGCAGCCGGCAGTAGAACTGCATTCTAACCACCGCGCCACCACTCAGGTTCATGCTTATGTATTAATGATTGTGTGGAATATAATGAACGACATAATGTCTATACTGTCTGTATCACTGGCCCTATGAAAAGATTGTTTTTAGGTGTGGCATGGAAGCTATAGAAAACTTGTAAAATACATGCATGAATTAAACAGCTTTGGATAACATTAGTACATATGTTGAAATCATAATCTATGCTTACCCCCAGCATCCAAAATTCTTCTCCCCATATCGTTCCTGTCAAATAAATACTGTGACTCAGTTTGACTGGATTTTTAAACATTACATATATTATAAAATTATGTCTGCTTATCCAATGTATAGGTCACCCGTTGACATTGGATAACTTACAAGTGAAAGTAAAATAAAGTCAAAAGACAAATAACAGAGCAGAAGCAGTTTGAAGAAAACCTACGAACCCCCAAACTCCATCCAACAGGGACTCAAACATTACCCCGCCCAAAGCCTGGAAGTGCAGTCAGGTCTTTATTAACTTCTTGAATGTCGTCAGATTGGACACCAACCAGTTCTCAGGGGGTTTAGTATTTTCAGTCTAAATTTCTGGATGATGCCCAGAACTAAGAACAATCTAGGCACGAAGCATTGTTACGTTTCTAAGAATTATTTCTTAAAAATCAGCATGTATCCAAACTTATTTGCACTTGTATTGTTTTTTTTTAACAATGATTTTTCTTAGCTTTTGATTCTATAAAAAAAGAAGAAGAAATGTTCGATAATAGCTATTGATATGATTTAATAATCATTATTTTCTGTAGTTTATTTATTATTGGATTTATCTCTCTACATCTTCCTTCTTTTATATTTGCTTTTTCTCATGGATCCTTTTTTACAGCTTTTAAGGTTGGGAGGATTGAGGTTTTAGATAAAGACTGTACGTATTTATTAATCAACTTTTCCTCTTAACCAGGACAATTTAGCTATGGTATGATTTTGTTCCATAGGGGACATATCATTAAAAGTATTTATAAGTTCTATTTCTTCAGGAAAGAAATTCCTAATTATTGGATTGTGTCAATTAATCTATAGGGATTACAGAAATATTCTTACAATGTCTAGTTATTTAAGCTCTCTTGCCTGAAGGAGATATTTAAATTGATAAACTGCCTGTATCTTGTCTTATTCACCGAATCAAAAGCTACCGGTGGTCTTGCTGACACAATATTATAATACAAATACTCCATGTTTAAAGTATTATCTGAAACAAGTGAGATGAAAATTTGAAGAAGACACCCCAAATACAATCTTTGTTCCATCTATGAGAAGAAGGTCTTGGAAAGTACAATGGGATATCCATAAACCAATTTAAACTGTGCATAAGGTTTGGCTAATTCAAAACATTGCATATTATTAATCATTAACAGATCTATATCATATTTACATCAGCTATTTAAGAATAACTTTAAAAACGTTTAACTTTGAACAAATTCTGCTTAAACATAAATGAAATGATCTCAACATGAAATAACATTATCCTAACAAGATTTTAGGTTTCCACAAGGGACCCAAGGGTTATATTAAAGTTAAATGTGAACATTATATTAAAGTTAATTACATGACTTGTAGCATTTCCTTTGTAGAAATTGTTTTCTTTCTAATATCTCGAGGCATAGCAGTAAGCATGGCATTCAGTTTTCTTACTGCCTAAGGATAATAAAACGAGGTAACTGAATATTAAGCATATTTAAAAAACACAGTATAATGCCCAAAACATCTTTAAATACCCACATAATGTAATGAAGGAGGTTTTAGTTTTAATTACTGTGCTTCTCAAGAGTTAGTTGTGCTACATGCAATTATATTTCCTAGCACAATAAAGGCAATCAATGGAGCAAAGGGAAGACCTTCCCTTACAAGGGAAGTAAATTTTGACACAATCACAATGACCATCTAAACAAATGTATTGAAAAATAAACCATGGAATCAAAATCAATGGTTGCCAGAATCAATGCTGAGCAGGAGGTAATATCAAACCTAAGGTTTTGCTCTGTGGGGTTTCTCAGGGCCCAACATTCTTACCTCTATTTAATATTTACAAGAGACATATCTCAGTGGTGAAGTCATCCAACTGTTTGAGGTCAGGTGTCATCAATATACAGGTAGTCATCGACTTACAACAGTTTGTTTAGTGACCATTCAAAGTTCGAAAGACATTGAAAAATGTGACTTATGACCATTTTTCATAGTTACGACCTTTGCAGTGTCCCCATGATCACATGATCAAAATTCAGATGCTTGGCAACTGACTCATATTTATGACGGTTGCAGTGTCCCGGGGTCATGTGATCACCGACCTTCCAATAAGCAAAGTCAATGGGAAAACCAGATTCTCTGAACAACCAGGTTACCAACTTATCAACTGCAGGGATTCACTTAACAACTGTGACAAGAAAAGTCATTAAATGGTGCAAAACTCACAACAAATGTCTCACTTAACAACATAAATATTGGGCTCAACTGTGGTCATAAATATCACTACCTGTACTGATAACACCCAGTTGTATATCTTGGCCCCTGACTTACCAAGTGATACAGTCAAATTTCTGTCATAGTGTCAAGAGATTGCTGAGGTCTGGATGGGAAGAAACAGCCTGAGATTCATCCCAAGTAGGACTGAGCAGTAGGGAGTGCAGAGTTTTCCAAGGACACTCCAGCTTTAGTTTCTGGGTAGCACTGCATTTCTCTACATGGAACTTACGTTTTGAAAAGTCCTCTCAACCCTGCAACTCTGCTCAAAGTGGTAGTAGTTGTGGCTAGAAGGGTCTTCACAGAGTTCAACTTCTGTACCAGTTGGGCTCATTCCTGGACAGGGAGGGCCTTCTCACTATCACTGTCACTTAGGCTCTGTTGTTTGGATTACTGTAACACACTTTATTTAGAACTGCCCTCAAGACCACATAGAAACTACAGCTAATATTTAATGTAACAGCACAAATAATTATGGGCACATTTGGTACACCTGTATGACACTTCTATTTGCAAGTTGCACTGGTTGCCAGTTGGTTTCCAGGTGTAATTCGAGGTGCTGAAAGTAACTGTAGAGTTCTTTGTGGCTCAGGACCTAGATATTTGGAGGGCATCTTTCATTGTTTCTGGACACTGTTTAAGATCACGAAAAGTCAGTGTGCTCTGAGTCTCAATCGACTAAACAACGGCATTTTATAGGCGCACCATCTCTGTTGTCATGCCTGCTATCTGGGACAGCATTCCTCTTGAGGTCCATGTGACCCCAACTCTGCTATCATTCAGAAGGCCTTAAAAGCTGGCTCTTCCAATATTGTGAACTTACTGCGGTGAAATGTAATTTCTGTCTTTCCTCTGTATGATGGTTTTATCTTTTTGTTTCTTTCTTGTTATTATGATCCGCTTATTAAACTCTTTATTACCTTAAACTGCTCTGCAATTGGGCAGCCATAGATATTGGACAAATAAATACATGTATGTAATGCCATAGCATTATTTTGTTTCTTTTTAAAAATAGTTTCAAATGATGTACTGCTAGTCCACGGCTTACATCTACAATTGAGCCTGGAATTTTGGTCGTAAGTCATGGGGTTCTAAGTTCAGCCATCATATGACCAGACTTGATTTTATGACCATTTTTATGATGGCTGCTAAGAGAATAACTGTGGTCATTTAGCAATTCATAGGATCATAAGTCCAAATCCAATTTAACCAAGGGGAATTTTTTGCTGAAAGACAGAAAAAAAGTTGCAAATTGTGATCATGTGACTGTGGGACACAATTGGTTGTTAATACAAGCTTGCCTGCCGAGTGCCTCAAATGCAATCATGGGACTGCTGATGTGATGCAACAATCATAACTTCAAGGATGTGTCATAAGTAACTTTTCCCGTGTCTGTCATAACTTCAAACAATAGTTAAGTGACTGGTCATAAGTGAAGAATTACCTATTCTACAGGATGTTCAGAAAATTAAGTATCTAGATAGTAGAAATTATAGAAGGGAACAAATAAGTATATAAAGTATATTAGTGAATGAATATATCTGTATGGATAATTTAAATCAATACAGTAGGGTTAATAGATTTCCTCTTTTCCTAATATTTAGAGGTGAAGCTTGAGTGCTACATATATATGTCTAATAAACTATTCAAATATCTGAAACACAGAAAATTAATATTGGAATTAAAACATAGCAAGATAGCTGATTCAAAGTTTAAAAGCCAAAAAAGATAATATTAAAAGAATTCTTACCTCCTGCTGAATATAAATACTAATTCTCTTATCAGCAGCAAGAGTGCTTATTCGCAATATGAAATTTTCAAGTGTTTGAATTTTACCTAGATGAAAATATAAGGCATTATTTACAGAATCATATAATTAAACGTCAAAGGCATTCACAATCATTGATGTATATGAATATTAAAGACAAAATAGCTGCATTTAAATTACAAAATTATTATGTCAAAAACTGTATCATAATTGATTTTTAGACATACCTTCACTACTGGTATCATGTACTATCTACAATTAAAATAAACAATATATTAAAATTGCTCTGCACACAGAAAATAACTATTGTACTCTAGTCCTGGGTAGTACATATCACACTATTTAAGAAAGTTTTTCAAAAAACAATAAATAATGCATTCCTTTGGATATACATAAATGGGACCTATTCTTTTTGAGATTTATGTAAAATGAATTCCTAAGTGTTACAGTCATCATCTGCATATGGTAAGAATTGAAATTAAATGCATACTTTAAGTTGTTGTCTAGTAAATATCAGCGCATCTTATTCTAGGCGTATCAATGAGGAAAAATAAAGCCAAATATGAAAAAGCTTTTCTAAGTAATGTGAATATTACATTTATCACATAATTTGTTAAAGAATATATATGGGATATATTTACCATTAGGACATCAAAGAAATCTTCAAAGAGAGTAGTAAATGCCGCATTACATTGACAGTCTTTATATTTCAAAATCTCTTTGGACTTTTCAAACCAATTAACCATGTACAAAAATAAAATAAAAAAATGTATAATTACTATGGTTATTTGCTCATTTATACAAAAAAAACATTAACAATAATGTTAAACCACTAAGCAGTCAAGCAAGTGCAGATAACAAACCCATGCAGATCTGCTATCTAATTAGTTTTAGAATTATTTTCCAACATTATATACTTATCTTTTGAATAAGACCATATTTAATCATGGCTGGAAATCCAACTTCACCTAATATGTTAATATTTCTGCCATGGTTCTGAAGAGTATTCAACAAAGTGGAAACATTGTTAACTTCTTCACTGTCAAGTTGCTGAAAATTTTTTAAAAAAGCGCAAGTAAAGAAAATCAAGACTTGTTTCAGTTTTTATGCAAAAATTCATGTTAATTCAATAACAAAATTTGGGAACTAAATTCTATAGCAATTATATACTATTTTAACAAGTTTATCAAATAAATATATGCCTGCACATCAATAAAAAGTTTGCTGGAAAATCTGCAGAATGTTGTGTTTAAATTTGTACCATGCAGAGATTGTGTCAGTTGTTTATTTGGGAATTTATTAAAAATACAATTTAACAAGAAATGCCTAAACTGCCATGTAACTGTATGTGAGTTTTGAAATTTTGTGACTATCAAAATCACATTACAGACTGCCGTAATAAACTATCCTGTGTTTTTATTCTGATTCTGAGAAATCGCTTTCCAATTTTAAAGAAAATCTTTATTATTGGTAAAAAATCTTTTATGATGATAGAGCACAATTTTTAGAAAAAGCAAAAAAGGAAGGAAAAAGGCACAGTGAAGAGAGGGAATACAGGTAGTCCTCGACTAATAACAGTTCATTTACTGACCATTCAATTTTACAACGACTCTGAAAGTGACTTGTGACCATTTTCTAAACTTATGACAGTTACAACACTGCCATGGTCATGTGATCAAAATTAAGACACTTGGCAACTGGTTCATTGAACACACATCTCACCCTAGCAACATAAATTTGGGGCTCAATTGCGATCATAAGTTGAGGACTACCTGTATTTATTTTCCCTTCATCCTGATTTGCTGAAATAATGCTAGAAATAGTTCAGATCAGACAAAAAATGTCTCTGCTTTAATGATTTGGGAAGAGATGCATTATATGCACTTCTGCACATTGCAAAACATACCTTTAAAAGAATTTGCACAGCCCTGAGTTTTCCTGGTAGTCTCAGAACTGAACAAAATAACAAAGTTGGAAGGGACCTTGGAGGTCTTCTAGTCCAACCCCCTGCTCAGGCAGGAAACACTATAGCATTTCAGACAAATGGTTGTCCAATCTCTTCTTAAAAACTTCCAGTGTTGGAGCACCTACAACTTCTGGAGGCAAGTTGTTCCACTGATTAATTGTTCTCACCGTCAGGAAATTTCTCCTTAGTTCTAGGTTGCTTCTCTCCTTGATTAGTTTCCATCCGTTGCTTCTTGTCCTGCCTTTAGGGGCTTTGGAGAATAGGTTGACTCCCTCTTCTTTGGGGGCAGCCCCTGAGATATTGGAAGACCGCTATCTGGTCTCCCCTAGTCCTTCTTTTCATTGGTTGGCCTGCTATATGCAATCACATAAGGTACTTTCCAAAGTCAACCTTGCATTCCCATCCATGAGAAAGGGCCAGTTACCACCACATACTACGGTATCTTTCTTCCATCGTAGCCAGGAAACTTACCGGTGCTTTGAAGGCAGCTTCTCTTTCAAACTAAGCCACCACACAGGGAGACCAAGACAGTGGAAAGATGGAGCTTGGAAGAGAAGAAGCAGTTCCGGGTTCAAGGGAATTTTGGGTCCTTGAGTCCTTTCAGCCTTACATATTAGCTCCCCCCCTGCATAAACATAATTTTTTATCATGTATTTATTATGTGCATTAATGTGCCCGGCGTTTAACATAAGATGGATGGCTATATAAATGTTTTTTAAAATGCATTGTTAATTATTAATACACTATTAGAAAGCCAGTTTGGTGGTGAAGGAGACTATGAGTTCTAGTTCTGCCTTAGTTGTGACAGCCAGCTGGGTAACTTTGGGCCAATTACCAGGAGACAAGAGAGTTCTAGTCCCGCTTTAGGTATGACAATCAGCTGGCTAACTTTGAGCCAATCACCAGGAGCCTGTGAGTTCTAGTTCCGCCTTAGTTGTGAAAGCCAGCTGGGTAACTTTGGGCCAATCACCAGGAGACAGAGAGTTCTAGTCCCGCTTTAGGTATGACAATCAGCTGGGTAACTTTGAGCCAATCACCAGGAGCCTGTGAGTTCTAGTTCCGCCTTAGGCATGAAAGCCAGCTGAGTAACTTTGGGCCAATCACCAGGAGACAAGAGAGTGCTAGTCCCACTTCAGGTATGAAAATCAGCTGGGTAACTTTGAGCCAATCACCAGGAGCCTGTGAGTTCTAGTTCCGCCTAAGGCATGAAACTGGGTGAGTAACTTTGGGCTGATCACCAAGAGACAGAGAGTTCTAGTCCCACTTTAGGTATGAAAATCAGCTGAGTCCTAAGCATGCTAAAATGGGGCAAAACTCATTCAACCATTGCCCTGCTTAGCAACGGAAATTTTGGCGCCCATTGTGGCCGTAAGTCAAGGACTACCTGTAAATTTATTTTATTTCTTCAGTTTGCATGCCGCCCATCTGGCTGCAAACGAGGAGACTCTGGGGGGCTCACAACATCTTAAATACAGATAGTCCTTGAATTATGACAATTGAGCCCAACATTTCTGTTGTTAAGTGAGACATGGGTTGACTTTTGCCCCCATTTAACGACCTTCACTGCCACCGTTGCTAAGCGAATCACTGCAGTTCACAAGTTAGTAACACGGTTGTTAAGCGAATCTGGCTTCCCCATTGACTTTGCTTGTCAGAAGCTCGCAAAAGGGGATCACACAACCCCGGGACACAGCCGTGGTCATGAGTATGAATCACTTGCCAAGCACCTGAATTTCGATCACATGGTCACTTGGAGGCGTCAAAGGTGGCAACTGTGAAAAAGGGTCATAACTCACTTTTTTCAGTGCCGTTGTCGCTTCGAATGGTCACTAAGTGAATGTGTTGTAAGTCGAGGACTACCTGTACTGAAACAAATATAGACTACAAATAAATTCCTTTGCCAGGGCATTAAATACCCGGTCTTGAACGATATAGCACCTGGAGAGGGGATGCATCATTTGCAAGGACACCCCACCCCCTTTCCCGGTGAAAGCTCTTTAAAAAAAAAAAATTAAAAGCAAAGTCAACCCTTTTCAAACAGCACCATATGCCGCCGTTCCCACCCGACTCCCCCCCCTCCTCCTCCTC
>JANHFL010005902.1:27931-39916 GCA_032468155.1 Oxyrhabdium leporinum
TTATAAGCTGTAAACCGCCCCGAGTCTTCGGAATGGGGCGGTATATAAATGTAAAAATAAATAAATAAAAAAAAAATTCTTTCCAATGACAGCATCTCTCAAACAGAGCCACAAAAATCTTTTAATGATAGGTTAGACACGATCAGTTTCCAAAAGAATACAGTATTTTAAATACAGCATGGCTTTGAAGTGCTTTTAAAATGGCAAGGCATCAATGAAACATGAAAAGGATTGCCCTGAAAACAGTACTAAACACAAAATGGCGCACGGAACAGCCTCCGTGCCATGAAATTAATTGCTTCAGGGTAAATGTCTGCAGGATTGAATGTGATCTCATTCGCAGAGAACCCAGCTGATTTGGGAGGAGACGCATTTGAAGAGGGGAATGAGAGGCAGCAAACAGCTCCCCATGATCACAGTGGCACTCCCCCAAAATTTAGGCACTCTGTTTAATACAGGTTAAGGGCGGTGGGGGGGGGGGAAGAATCACTCTGAGGCTGTTTTGCACTATTACTATTAAGATGCTTTAACAATTTCCTGTTAAACAGTTTCCGGTTTCCTCTTGAAACTACTTACAGGAACACAGCAGTATTTTTGCAATGAAGTTATAAAGGTCCAAGGTCCCTTTATTACATATTTAAGCGGCTCTTCTCCTGTCCCAATAAGCTACTCCAGTAGAGATGACCCATCCTTTCAAGAATCCTTTCTTAGTGTGTTCCAATATGGCTAACCTTTAGCCTCCACACGTCAGTCTTTCGACATTTGTCAGCATTCTGCCAGATTCATACCGTCTAATGATACCAGTAATGCAGTCCCTCCGTAGGCTTTTTACACAGCAGTCTTCCAAATGAAGTTAACATTTTCAGTGTTTTTCCTCGGCTCATTTTTCTTTCCTCCCTTATGAAAAGTACACCAAAAAAAAGAATATTTACAGATTGGTGGCTCACTGCAATAAGTCCATTTTTAAAGATCAGTGCCCACTGAACTAGTAAGTCCATTCCTGAGCCCTGTATGTTATTGAACAAAGCAACCCAGAATTTAGTCCTGCTAGGCTTAAAGCTATGTTATTTTGCAAATGACTTGATATACCGGAAGAGCAATCCTGTGCCCTCCATGTGTGGGCTGCAGTTCCCAATTGTGACTTGTTTTTTTTTTCTGGTGGAATAATTTTTTCCCACGTTATCATTGTCTGTTTACGCTCAAGGTGGAGAGACTGATGATACAGGTAGTACTCGGCTTGCGACAATTGAACCCAACATTTCTGTTGCTAAGCATGACATTCGTTAAGTGAATTTTCTCCCGTTTTATGACCTTTCTTTTTTCTTTTCTTTTTTTTTACATAAGTTTTTATTTTATTTACATACAATCAGTCTTCTATTACATGGTGTGTCGTCTGGGTACAAATATTTGCGAGAATAATTAAAAATACAAATCTATTCTTATAATAATATTTACTAAATTATATAATATATCCTTCATTTTATCAATCTCCTTTCTTGTTCAGTGAATCACTGCAGTTGTTAATAAAATGGAGGTTCGGTGAATCTGGCTTCCGTGTTGACTTTGCTTGTCAGAAGGTCACAAAAAGTGACCATATGACCCCGGCACACTGCAACTGTCACGAATGCAAGTCAGTTTCCAAGCATCTGAATTTTGATCATGTGACCACAGGGATGTTAGTGGGAAAATCAATGATTTTTTTTCATTCACTTTTTTCAATGCCGTTGTAGCAATAGCAATAGCACTTCGACTTATATACCGCTTCACAGTGCTTTACAGCCCTCTCTAAGCGGTTTACAGAGTCAGCATATTGCCCCCAACAATTTGGCTCCTCATTTTACCCACCTTGTAAGGATGGAAGGCTGAGTCAACCTTGAGCCTGGAGAGATTCGAACTGCCAAATTGCAGTCAGCCAGCAGTCAGCAGAAGTAGCCTGCAGTACTGCATTTTAACCACTGTGCCACCATGGCTCATCGTAACTTCGAACGGTCACTAAACAAACTGTTTTAAGTTGAGGACTACCTGAGCTATCAAATCTTTACATCCCAAGTGATACTAGCAATTATTCCTTAAGAAATCATATAGAACCCACACTCAAGTACCTTTAGCACTTTTTGTGCCTTTGAATTTGTCTTGATGCCTGGCACCTGTTTGGACAAGTCCCTGCATGGTCTTGGCAATGTTTTTAAAAGTGGTTTGCCATTGTCTTCTTCCTTAGGGCCCAAATCCAGCCAGCTGACTTCCGTGGCCAACTGAGAGTTTCTCGATTCCTTGCTTGAGTGCCTTTAACCACTACACCAAATTGGCTCCGAGTTAATTATTTAACAGTAATTAACAGTACTATTAACAGTAATTAAATGACCAAATAATGACTATTTGGTCATTTAATTAATGTTAAATAATTAACTCAGAGCCAATTTGGTACAGTGGTTAAAGGCACTCAAGGAAAGAATCGAGAAACTGTCTGCAGAGATTCTCAGTCATCCCAGGTCATGGTTGTTCCAAAGGTGCTTTTTCAGGAGGCAAGTGGACTTTCTTGTTCAGCTGAAGAAGCTCCTTGGATGAGAAGCAAAACTTCTTCAAAAGAAAAAAAACAAGAAAGTCCAGTTGCCTCCTGAAAAAGCACCTTTGGGACATTTAATTGGCATACATTTTTTTTCTTTTGCTAAACCCGTGCCTTGGGGATGTTTTGGAAACTTTCCAGTAACCAATACTTAAAACATGGTAAATATTTAAAACCGACTTTAGCCAGAAATTCATATCCGAAGCTATTGCCTTTGGAGTTGAGCAGTACAAAAATATAATAAACAAATCTGGTTTGCTTAAGCTACGATAATTGTTCAGGTTCTTGTTTCGGGATGCAGGAAGTATTAATATTAACGTGTATTTCCCTGAGTTTGCAGAGGTGTGTGTGGGGGCGAAATCTCCCAATGTCCTTCTGTACTTTTCTTTTTTTTTAATTTCTCCCCAGGTCTTTGGTATGTTACCATTCTTTATTTGTGAATTTCAGAGAGGCCTTTTTGCAACAGCTCTTAAATGAAATCTCTGTATTCCTCAGCAATATGAATTCTAAGTATAGAGCACTTGGGGATAAACCAGAGTGAGCTGTGACCTTCATGCCAAGCTGATGAGATTTCACTTCCAGAGGCTGGTAGCACATCGTTGGATGTAGAATGCTGGACCAAAAACACTTGGCCTAGATTCAGTAAGGCAAGTGATATATTTTTATTTGTTTCACTAGTCTAGTGTTACAGTTTTGGATCCTGCCTAGACTTCTCTGCCCTGATGAGCTGGAAGGTAAACGGATCTGCTACAAGGAACAGTGCATCTTCAGAGTACAGAATATTTATAACTCAAAGAAACCCAGGACTGGTTCTGGGACCGACATAAAAGGATGCAAAGAGGTTAAAGAAAGTGAAAACATTTTTTTGGGAAAAGCAAGTGATAAGAAGCCTGGAATACAGGTAGTCCTCAATTTATAACCATTTGGGACCAGACTCAAAGGTGTTTTTTTTCAAATGGCAACTGGACTTTCTGGTTTTTCTTTGAAGACGTTTCGCTCAGAGCTGAAGAAGCTTCTTGGATGAGAAGTGAATTGTCTTCAAAGAAAAACCAGAAAGTTCAGTTGTCTCTTGAAAAAAAGCACCTTTGGGGCAACCATGACCTGGATGACTGAGAAACTCCATAGACACTTGGGACATGAATTTCCATTGCTAAGCAAGGTGGTTTTCAAGTAAGCGGCACCCAATTTTACAACCTTTTTTTGTGATTATTGATTCGCTGAGTCGTTAAGTGAATCATCTAGTTATTAAGCAAATCACCAACTTCCCCTATTGACTTTGCTTGTTGAAAGCTGGCTGGAAAGATCACAAATGGCCATCATGTGACCAAATTGTTAAGAAGTTACAGATCATTAGTGCAACTCAAATGAATGTTGTAGAATGTAAGCTTTTTCTTCATTAAAATATATATTGACTTGTTATGCCTAACTTTTTACATTCTACAGATTCAGATGCTGGCAGAAAAATTGGGGCTGCTTGAGTACTGACAACAATCCACAAACTGCTTAAATCAAACAATTCTGAATAAAAGCTTAGAACAGATTTGTTTGGAGCTGTATTCCTTTAAATGCCAGGCATGATGAACAACTTATGGAAATTTTAATCCTTCTGATTTAGAGGATATAGGATTGAGCAAGGCTGGTCTATAGGCTGCAAATTTAAATTACATTTTTCTTGTCCTGGTGGGACTATATCTGTAATACAACATACAATAAACTTTTTTTTAAAAAAAATATAGCACTAAAAATAAGGATCAAAAGAATTCTATGCAATGTCCTTTCTGAAGTGAAATTGGTTGCTTAGAAAAGTAGAGTGTGCAAAAATTATCCACCTGCAAAAATGAGTATAGAAACTGCAATGACCTGTCCTGGCAGTCACACATCACTAATAGCACTATGCATTGGCCTGTCCCTTATATCTTTTAAGATACATTATGGCTAAAACTCTTAGGTTTTCAGTCAGGAAAGATAATGGTAAGGACATGATGATGGAGGAAAAAACAAAATAATGTCGAGGAAAAGAAATTATCTCTGTAGGGATCAAAAGCCACCCTGGCCATTTTCACTCCTCCCTGGAACTAATTAACTTTTTATAATAGCATTCTCCTCCCCCTCCCCCCCATCTTAAAGTTGCCAGGGCTGAGAAACACTGTTTTATAGTTACTAGCATTATATTAGGCTATTGAGAGGGGGTTCCCTTTAGTCCCACCTCAAAGATGTGTGTGTTCTTTATAATTTTATGAAACCTGCTTTCCACTGACCTAAGGAACCAAGTTCAAAAAACAAATTTGCTGCACAGTATTTGTAATGAAATCCACAGACTAGATATTTGTTTGAAACATCCAGTCTACTTTCTATCTGTTTGATAAACAAGAGATCTAAATACACTTCTTGGCTTGGTCACCCATAAAGAAAATAGATTTTCCATTACCCACTATTCAGGCATTTCAAAGGAACTTCCCACTCAAAAGAATGGCCCCTTGAGACAACATCTTGTATAGAAGTTCTCATTAGCAGATACAGGGCTGACATGGATTTCTACTCTGGAAATGGGATCCCTTCCAGTTCCTATGAGATATAAAGCATGTTGGCCGGAATGTACTGCGATATAGCAGCCCAAAGGTTATTCAAGGCACAGTATCAGTCCAAAATGCAGGAAATCAGAAACCAAAGTACATTAGTCTTCCCTACATCATGAGCAAACAAAGCGGGAAAAAACCCCAAGCCATATGCTTGGGGAGGGGAGACGGTAAAGATGGGAGAATATAATTTGCACGTAGGAAGGGGAGGAAACTCTGCTGGGAAACCTTGTATAAACATATCAACCATATATCCTGGATAATCTATTGGGAGCCACTGAGTTGGATAATGCCAGAGCCAAAAGCAAATGTAGTCAGAACTCCAAATGGATGGGATCATCTATTTCAGGGGTCTCCAAAGTTGGCAACTTTTAAGACTTGTGGACTTCAGCTCCTAGAAATCCTCAACCAGCCATGCTGGCTGGAGAAGTCTGAGGATTGAAGTCCACAAGTCTTAAAGTTGCCAACTTTGGAGACTCCTGATCTATTTCCTTAACCTCTCAAATATGCTTTCCTTCTGATACTTTGTTCTTCTTTCTCCTAGTAATCCAACAGGAAAGGCAAGATGGTTATTTGAACCGATCTCTTGCAGCAAGTTTTGAAATTAATCTGGGGGTTTGCAAGAAATTAGTTTGAAGGCCATACATGGAGTAGAGCTACAATCTCGATCTGCCCAATCTTAGAGATTGATTCAAGGTAGGTGGAACTCAGTCTAAGGTTGCTTGTTACAGAACTCCAAAATCATGCCATAAAAAGGGCAGGGAAGAGATTAAGAACAAAAAGACTTGTAATGTATTCCCTCATATTTCACTGCACAAGGTCATTCATCCTGAACTAATGAATGTAAACTAGACCTCAGATTTTAGAAGTCTATACTTTTCAGGTCCATTGGCAATCACAAGTTCATCTCTCATCGGTTGTTTGCACACATAATGATCCTTAGCTTAGTATACACAACCCACTCATTGCTAGCTTTACCACATCACGAGGAGCTCTTCCGAAGAAAGATGAATAAATAGAAGCATTCCTTACAGACTTAATGGCATATGCAGACATCTCAATCAAGGGCAGTGACAGCAATCTCCCAAACATGTGTGCATGCAAATGGTGACAGAAACAACATGAAACTCAATCCTTAACTGCACCTGTAGCTTTATCCCAGGAGTTGGTAATGCTTGACATCAAAAGTGCCAACATCTCAGATGATCTACAGAAATCTAACACATTTCAGTGTTGTTTTGATCTCAAGCTAGGCGGTTATACTGTAATGCCCAAAGCTGGTAAAATATAACCTGTATTCATTATATATGCAAAGAAACATTCTCATTTCTTCTGAAAGAAAATCCTGGTACTCAAGTTGTCAACAAATCAAAGTGTTTCATCTTTGAAAAAGTGTGATTCAGGATGACCTCTTTGTTAACTATAACAAAAAGTAAAAATGCCTCAGACTCTTAGTATATACATAGATACACCCATGAAGTTTTATTGGCACAAAAAATAAGTAGTTTCTTGATGCCTGCTTCTTACATTTGTATTTCACTCTAGCCATGGCTTCCTTAGAAACAAACCAATGTAAGAAAATCTAAGACTGGCTGCAGCCTACATAGTCTAAATCAAACATCCCTGCATTTGGGCTAAACTGTAGTTCATTAAACTATAGTGGCATGAACTTACTTTGACTCTGACCTGGAAGGCTAAAATAAAATAAAATAACATAAAAAAATAAAATTCCAAAAAAAGCAAACTGCATTTCCTAATAACAAGAAGTCCTCTAAAACAGGAATATTAAGAGACTAATGCCAAATGTATAAGAACACTGTCATACAAACTACAGTGTAAATTGACATTTTTATTTACATAGTTATATTTTGTCCCCCCCACAACCCTGCAGCATTTGACCAGTGCAGAAAAGTGTAACATTTTTCCCTACTAGAAGTTAACAGAAATATGCTCATGTTCCACCAGACAGTTTTGTAAAAAGTGCAAAAAGTGAAGTGCAAAACTACAGAGCATCAAGTACTGTATGCTTTAAAATATTGCCTAATCAGAGCATTCTAAGAATTGATCAAGGAAATAAAATACATTAGCTTCCTTCTAATGACTGCACCTTTTGGCTATGATTGCCTACATTTCAAGTGAATTTAGTGCAAAACATCGCATATTAAGGCCCCTTTTATCTT
The DNA here is from genome assembly GCA_032468155.1 of Oxyrhabdium leporinum. Lineage (NCBI taxonomy): Eukaryota > Metazoa > Chordata > Lepidosauria > Squamata > Cyclocoridae > Oxyrhabdium > Oxyrhabdium leporinum. The sequence continues at coordinate 35,251 of JANHFL010005902.1, forward strand.
TATCTTCTTCAGAAAAACAACAGCTTCTCAAAAAAGCTTTTGCGGAGATCACAGTTCTTTTCTTTTATTCTGAAGGATCTTTGCCATGTCGAAGAGTTTCTTTGGTGCTTCAGCGCAAAGAAAAATGGTCAAACGAAGGCAGAACCCTTTTGTTTTGCTTTTAAATGAAATGAATCCAGCTCTCTTCACATTCTCTGGGCATCTTAAGCGGATGATTCCTACAAGTGAGGGCGTAATTCTTGTCTTGATTGTTATCCCAATGTTCCTGTCCGTTGACTCGGTATAAGATTGCAAACTCAATTACTGAGCTAAGCTGAAGAAGGAAGGGGGGCATAGGGAGGAAGAAGGTGAAAATGTCCACTTGGGTCTTACCATCTTCACCAGAAACACTGCTGTGCCACTGAGCATTTATTTCATGCTGGCTCTTCCAGTGATTAAAAGTATAACGCACAGCCACCTGCTTCTCGAAGGATACATTGACCACTCTGATTGTGCCATTCAGGCCCAGATCTGAGCTGGACACTCGTTCCAAACACACCTGCTGCCGCTGCAGGCGGCTGAGGAAGTCTTCACAATCTGCCGGCTGCTGGAAGTCGGGTACCAGGCACTGCATGGTGAATTCCAGATCCAGCTTGCTGCAACAGAGATCCGAATTAATGGACAGCCGAGAAAGAACATGAAGCGGGATGGATGGGTCTTCTCCAGCTTGGAAGACTTTCACTTCTGCCAGCTCCAGGCCCAAGGCATCTGCAAACCTGACACGGTTCTTGCGGGTGTTGCAACCCGGAACACGACAGGGAGTCACCCCGCTACGCTTTCTCTCTGGGGAACTGGGCAAGGACCTGGCCCGACGGCGCATGATGGGTCGGAGATGCGGGTCACAACTTGTAACCGTGGTGCTCTGAAAGCAGTCAGCTTTCTCGTGAAGACAGGAAGTCAACTGACTGGCGCTGCTGCTGCTATGCAGGGGTTGGCACCTCTTTTTTTCCACAAACTGGGTTTCTTCTCCCTGGACCGTGTTCTGGTACAGATCAGAGAGGCAGTTGGAACTCCGCCGGGGAGGTCTCAGCACCTTTCGCCCCTGAGGGCAAACCGTTTGAGTGGACATCGCTGCTGCCAGTAACCGTCTTTTGCCGAGACGAGCAGGAGAAGGATCAGGTCAGCGAGGAAGGAAAGAAGCACTGAGCGAAAAGCCCAACGATGGTTCCCCACAGTCCTTGCCTTGTCTGATCCGCGTAAGGCAGAACCGACTGAAAGATCTGCCACAGGCTTGGGTCAAACACTGTAGGATCCAGAGCAATGGTGCAGAGCGTTGGGCGTTTCCAGGCTATCACACAAGCTGCAGGGGGACTCAAGACTATCAGTGAGAATGCTGGAGGCCTGGGTGTTGTCCCCTAAACTGGCCACCGACTGCAGGCTGTCCAGCTGGATACTGGAGGTCTCAAGACTGTCCCCGAGGCTGAAGATGGACTGGAAGTTGGCTGGGTAAAGCCGCAGAGAGCCCCTGTGGTCCCAGAGATTGAGGCTGTCCTGGAGAAAACTGACCGGGCTTCCTCGCTGCCCAACGAAAGGTTCAAGGCTGTCGCTTTGGATGCTGGAAGACTCTGGAAGGCTGCCCGGACTGGAAGATGCCTGGAGATGGTTGGACTGGACAGAGAGGGAATCAAGGCTGCTGGGCAAGCTGGAAGGAGTCTGGAGGACGTCCCTGGGAGCGACGGGAGCTTGGAGGCTGTCAGCTTGAACGGTGCTGATGACAGTGCTGGAAGAAGAGGCGGTCAAGCTGGGGCACGAACTAAAGATGGGGTCTGTAATGGGAGACGCTGGAGTCGACATCCAGCCGAGCTCTGGGGTTGGTTTTTTTCCCCCTCCCCGCGTCCCCACGGGTGGGCGGTGCTGGTTTCTTCTGCGGCGGCCCCTGTTCAGTTCCAGGCGTGCCAAAGCAACAAGCAGCACCGAGAAGGGAGAGGAAGGAGGTCGAGCAACCGGCGGCTTCCGGATCTTTTGCTCACTGGAGCGGATCAACTGACGCGCAAAAAAAGAGGTTTGAGGAAGGGGAAAAAAAAAAAAAGCTGTTGCAACCGGAGGACTACGTGCACGCCCCCTATGACGTCACGGGCTGCTTCCAACCCCTCGCCTTTGCCTCTCGTTAGTAGCGGGGAGCCGCTTAGTTACAGTTCCTCGTCCAGCCTTGTGCGTCGTCGCTCCGTTAAGGCGTCATGCCTGCGCATCGCCTGCGCACCAGCACGAAGGAAGCCCATCGCGCCCATAGTCTGGCCCGCACTACCTGGAGGAATCCTATTAAAAGAAAAGAGGCGGAGCAATTATGGGTTACAAAAGGTCACACGGAAAAAAAAGGAAGTCGATTGAAGAAAGTCAGAGGACTGACGTGTTTTATTACCAGACTGATGCAGTTTGAAGCATACCGACCGAAAAGTTAGCTTTTTAACTGCGAGGAATTAAATATGCTTTGAACTGAGCTGCCTTCGGTTCTGTGATGTTTCATACTTTCTCACAACTGATTTCTTAAAAAGCAGCAGTTTTTTAAATTGGGGTTAACGCGTTCAGTTTAACTGCTTCAAGTTAGTGTGCTTGTCTCACTAGCGCCCTTCAATTAGCATATTATAATTAGATTTTAAGGTGGTCCTTTGTGATGGCAGAGAATTTCACATGCAGAAAGTAAATCAAGGTAATCTGCCAGGTTTTGCTGTTCATTTATAATTTATTTTTCCCCCTCTTTCAGGAGACAGAAGCAAAAGTACGTTTTATTATTATTACCCCCAATGGCTGGGGGCATTCCTGTGCATTGCAGAAGATCCTTCAGAAGTCTACTACATCAATATTCCCATTGTGTGCTTAAATATAAATCCCTAAATGTGGCTATGTGGGTTGAGGATGAAGGAAGCTGTAGTCCAACCCATCTCAAAGGCAGCAGGTTGTGGATGGCTGCTTAAAATATGGTTTCTATTTTAATATGGATGAAAGGCAGGCTTCTTGGATGATTTTTGATTGCCTAAATTGAATGGAAAGTGCCTCCTAGAACATAGCTGCCAGGCTCCTGCATCCTGGTCAAAAGGAGAGAAGGAAAAGCATTGGAAAAATGGGCATACAAAAAGGCATGTGGGATATGCCATACTGGCAGGGTTGGTGAGAGAAGGAATGCACTGGAAACATCAGTTGGGTAGCTAGTGAGATATGGTAACTTGCTGATGGGGAGAAGGGACAATTCTGGAGGCCTATGACCTTGGCTTTTTCCCTGTTCTCTCCCCCCACCTCCCCAAAACCATTTAGCTATAAAAGCCTCATTTCGCTCTGTGTGCTGATCAAAACAGCACTGTTCTGCTCCATGCACAGACCTAAATACTTGAAACACATTTTGGTTCTGACACAAGCCACCTAAACATCTATATTCCACACACACAATATTTCTGAATTCCCGTTTACCTTAGTGTCCAGGAAAGAATACTCTAATGATTATTCTTGCATAGCAAGGACTTGCATTATGCTAAGCCCCAATTGTTTGAATATGGATGTTAGATGTTTACATAATTATGTGCCATGAAGTCAGTGTTGACTCTTAGTGATCACAAAATTGCATTTCCGATGATGATCTGTCTCTTAAGATATTTACTATGTTTTAATTAGTTTGATGAATAAACTACCCACTACCCGATTGGATAAATTTGGACAGCCTTTCAAGATTGTGTTTTTATACCTCACAAAATTAAAGCAGAATTCCTGAAACTCCTGTGGGGTCTATTGACATCAATCTTGAAAGATGTCAAGACTATACAAAATAAAATTAAGGCACGGTTACTTTGAGCTTCTTTCTGTTATAATTGTGTCTTCAGGTCCCCTTCTTAAAGGCTCCTTCCTCTCTCTGCCGAGATCCACTTGCTAATTCTTTTACAATCTGGCTAGTTTACAGTTTAGCACACGGCATGAACAACTGAATGTAAGCAGAAAGAGGCAGCTCGGAAGAGTAAATCTCTGGTCCCAGTGACCAACCCGATCTCGCAGCATTATCCTGGGACATGTATATTCGCCTTCATTCCAGAAAGAGGCATCTAGAGAGCAACCTAGTGCAAGCCATTAAGGGCAGCAGCCTATAGTCCCACAAATGACCTCATCTGCACAACTGCATGGCACATAACATCATTTGCCCCCAGCAAGCATCCACAATTACATGATTACAGTGCTCGACTTGAACTTGGAAGATCCAGGTTTAAGTTTATCAAATCTGGCCCTACGTTCTGCTTCACTTTACCTTCGCAATAAGCAACTGAGTCGGATGATCGTTTAAAAGCAGTTTATCAGGACATCCTGATAAAAGTGGGATCTCTACGAAAAAGAAGAGAGAACCTTGAGCCCCAGTTTTCACTCTTTTGTAATTAACACAACCAAAGATTGCAAGAGGAAAGTTGATTGGACAGGGTAAAAGTCACCTCCCCTTTGCCTAGGAAATCAGTTACAGGTAGTCAAACGTGTTACACATTTGTATCCCATACAATTGTTGGAAGAAATATCCTTCTGGGTTCAGTTCCAAGTGGGGAAAAAGACACTGGAAACATGGAGACTGCTTGAAAGGATGGTTTTAATGGTGGACAGCAGGACCACATGGTTTGTGGTCCTGGCAGAAAAGGGATCACATGGTTTGAAGATCTTGGGT